>JAASAO010000053.1:0-48426 GCA_017311375.1 Mytilus coruscus | reverse complement strand
TTTAATTTGTCTGGTGTCTCTGTTAAGTGATGCACCACTGTTATAACCCTCAAGTATGCGATTCTTTAAATCAGTGTCATTTTTAGTTTTCTGGCTTTTCTTCTTTTATTGGAATCCTTTAGGAATATTTGACCTGTTTCTCCTCTTCTGTACTCAAATTCTACGATATGAACTGAAAAAACTTTTGACTTTATTAACATGCTTAAGAACCTAACATTATAAAACAAACAACTTACTATATATATACATCACTGAAGAGACATTAATTGTCGAAATCCGGATATGGTGTACAAAACCTTTGCACCTTTTGTTTGCGGTATACCATCTTTTCCGCAAGTTTATTGTTTTCTGTTTAGTATTAAATTTATAATTAAGATCCATTTATTACATCGGTGATCCGTTTATTTGGCAATCGCCAATGGCAGTCAGCAGGGTTTAAGAACATTTGTTGTTCGACCTGTTAGTCAAATTCGTTTTGTTAAAATATACTTTTTCACTTTTTTGGTCTTTTGGAAAATGTTGTTTGTGCTGTATTTAGACCCCCTACCAAGAAATTTATTTTGCATGCACACGTATAAAAATTGCGGTTTTTATCCAACGCAATCATAGGTTTGAACGTTGTTTTCAATTTAGAATTGTTTATATTTTTTCGTTTGGGCTTGTATTATATTTGCCTTCGGGTTTATATGATCCGTTTGAAGTTTGGAGTACATGCTATGTTTTCATTGGCACGAATTCATTAGTCGAATTCTGCTCGTAAAAAACAGTGAATGCATTTCCGTGTATACTGGTACTTGTATTACAGTGGTATACCAGTTTTATAGAGGTATATTCTAATTTAAGATTTGATAGTAATAAAACTGACTGGACAGAATTTCAAAATTGATATGTTTACAGTCGTTTTTAATCATTAGAATGTCATTTTACAATTATGGCAAACGTTAATTAGCATTGCTCTCTTTTATAGAAATTTGAACCATACAAAGGAAATTTATATTTCTCGGTGCCACAAAGGTAGACAATTCGGAAGTCTGTTAGATAGGCTAGCATGTTTCTCTATAAAAAATGAACAACATCGGCAATCGGATTGTTTTCTTTGGATTGGAAGTAAGCACATTTATTCTAAAACCAGTTGTTGACATGATACGGGTTATGTTCTTCTCAAATAATTTATGATGGCATGATACTAAATCCCTAACGGGAGGGATGGGTGTAGATTTTCATATGATGAAGACATAATCGTTCAATCAGTTTGATTGAAGTCTGGGGCTGGTTTTAACTGCTAGTAGTTTTTTGTCAGTTTATGTATATCATTGTCATTTTGCTTACAGTACAACCTGTGACATTCTCTGAAAAATGAATACCATCTGCTATGTTCAACATCAAATGGTGACCATTTATTGGGGTTCATAAAACCTTGGATGTTCGCCATTAATTGTGGTCATAAACCATGGGCTAGTGGTCAATCTAATTAGGTTACCTAGAGAGATGCACTGATTTGATCTATTGATAAAAAAATGTGTAAATGACATCCTGCATCAAAACTTTACCCGTACAGGTAAATTGTTCTTTTCAATTACTTACATGTGAATAAGTTTTGTTTTAAGCTTGAAAATTATTTATTCATTTCAAAATTTAGAAATCATCTACAATTATAGGTAACAATGTAGTGATTTTTATTTTTGTACATGTTATACTAATTTTATCTTTCTGTATTTTTATGGGATGCAAATTAATTCCCTTTCTCAAGCAGTGTCAAGTATTTATATTGTAGCAAATTCATTTGAATCTAATGCTCATGACATAGGCAGTGAGATGTGCTTTATTACTATTTAAATTTTTACAACTGGTATACAAAACTTCTTCTAAAAATATAATAATGAATAATTAATAAACATAAAACTATCTGTCAATATGGCTTATTTAAAGTTTTTGACTGATTCATGGTGTTAAGAAAAATATAGGTAAACAAACAAAATTACTCCGGGAAAAATAAAGTACACTATAGGTTGTGACAATTTTATAGACTATTAAGTTTAATCATCCTCAAATGTTATCAACAGTGTTCTGATTTAAAATCAAACATCAGCTTTCTCTTTCTTGCCCAATAATTTCCTGATTTTTGTCCTATTAATAATAATATACAATTACGGATTATTTATAAAATAAAATATTTATTTGATTATCCTGAATTATATAACAAGCAATTCCAATTAAAAGATTAATATTATATATATATATATATATATATATATATATATATATATATATATATATATATATATATATATATATATATATTATTGCGGTATATCATCTTTTCCGCAAGTTTATTGTTTTCTGTTTAGTATTAAATTTTTAATTAAGATCCATTTATTACATCGGTGATCCGTTTATATTGCAATCGCCAATGGCAGTCAGCAGGGTTTAAGAACATTTGTTGTTCGACCTGTTAGTCAAATGCGTTTTGTTAAAATATACTTTTTCACTTTTTTGGTCTTTTGGAAAATGTTGTTTGTGCACACGTATAAAAATTGCGGTTTTTATCCTACGCAATCATTGGTTTGAACGTTGTTTTCAATTTAGACTTGTTTATATTTTTTCGTTTGGGCTTGTATTATAATTGCCTTCGGGTTTATATGATCCGTTCATCCTATTTTGACTCCTCAAAATTCAAGAGTCTATCCTAAATTGAGGTAAATTGTATGTATGGCTTTCCAAATACCGTTTCGATTCCTAACATCACTGAAGAGACATTAATTGTCGAAATCCTGATATGGTGTACAAAAACCTTTGCACCTTTTGTTTGCGGTATACCCTCTTTTCCGCAAGTTTATTGTTTTTTGTTTAGTATTAAATTTATAATTAAGATCCATTTATTACATCGGTGATCCGTTTATTTGGCAATCGCCAATGGCAGTCAGCAGGGTTTAAGAACATTTGTTGTTCGACCTGTTAGTCAAATTCGTTTTGTTAAAATATACTTTTTCACTTTTTTGGTCTTTTGGAAAATGTTGTTTGTGCTGTATTTAGACCCCAACCAAGACATTTATTTTGCATGCACACGTATAAAAATTGCGGTTTTTATCCAACGCAATCATAGGTTTGAACGTTGTTTTCAATTTAGACTTGTTTATATTTTTTCGTTTGGGCTTGTATTATATTTGCCTTCGGGTTTATATGATCCGTTCATCCTATTTTGACTCCTCAAAATTCAAGAGTCTATCCTAAATTGAGGTAAATTGTATGTATGGCTTTCCAAATACCGTTTCGATTCCTAACATCACTGAAGAGACATTAATTGTCGAAATCCGGATATGGTGTACAAAAACCTTTGCACCTTTTGTTTGCGGTATACCATCTTTTCCGCAAGTTTATTGTTTTCTGTTTAGTATTAAATTTATAATTTAAGATCCATTTATTACATCGGTGATCCGTTTATTTGGAAATCGCCAATGGCAGTCAGCAGGGTTTAAGAACATTTGTTGTTCGACCTGTTAGTCAAATGCGTTTTGTTAAAATATACTTTTTCACTTTTTTGGTCTTTTGGAAAATGTTGTTTGTGCTGTATTTAGACCCCCTACCAAGAAATTTATTTTGCATGCACACGTATAAAAATTGCGGTTTTTATCCAACGCAATCATAGGTTTGAACGTTGTTTTCAATTTAGAATTGTTTATATTTTTTCGTTTGGGCTTGTATTATATTTGCCTTCGGGTTTATATGATCCGTTCATCCTATTTTGACTCCTCAAAATTCAAGAGTCTATCCTAAATTGAGGTAAATTGTATGTATGGCTTTCCAAATACCGTTTCGATTCCTAACATCACTGAAGAGACATTAATTGTCGAAATCCGGATATGGTGTACAAAAACCTTTGCACCTTTTGTTTGCGGTATACCATCTTTTCCGCAAGTTTATTGTTTTCTGTTTAGTATTAAATTTATAATTAAGATCCATTTATTACATCGGTGATCCGTTTATTTGGCAATCGCCAATGGCAGTCAGCAGGGTTTAAGAACATTTGTTGTTCGACCTGTTAGTCAAATTCGTTTTGTTAAAATATACTTTTCACTTTTTGGTCTTTTGGAAAATGTTGTTTGTGCTGTATTTAGACCCCTACCAAGAAATTTATTTTGCATGCACACGTATAAAATTGCGGTTTTATCCAACGCAATCATAGGTTTGAACGTTGTTTTCAATTTAGACTTGTTTATATATATATATATATATATATATATATATATATATATATATATATATATATAAATATATGTCGATCAACAAATGCGAATTTTGTTTTACCATTATTTTATCCATACGAGAATCAATGATAAAATAAATCTAAATGTGTATATAAAGAGTCACAATGTAAAGAATATAGTAGTTTGCTGTTTTGGAAACTAAATCAATACCATTATCGTTTTAAAACCATAGGTTAGGTCTGATATAAAAAGTGTAAAACTAAACAATCTGTCAAAAGTATACCTGTCCTAAGGTCATGTCAGGAGCTGACCTATTCACAGGACCGGTCAAAATAAGATCTGTCAATATGTCTGGTATGGTATGGTATGGGGCAGGTTTGTCTGTAGGACTGGTTCGAGGCAGACTTGTCAATACCATAATGGTGCTTTTCAATTTCTAGATAGAAAAAACAGCAAATGTCAACTATAATATAACAGATATAATATAAGGAAATGAACATATTTGCCCGCTGGATAATACTTTATAAGAATACCCAGAACATTTATCAGTAAAATCATGTAAGTTCTAGGGCTTTGCTCAACAAATTGAAGTAAGATTGAAAACTCCAACGATCATAGTTGCTTGTTCATTCAAATATTATGCTAATAACAAAATGTATCCCATGGAAATAGCATTTAATCATCATATTAATCCGGTTGTTTAAGGTGCAAAATATATGTTCATGTTTTGTGTTTTTAATTACTTTCGTTGTAGAAATAACAAACAATTTACGGAAAGTAATTATGAATTTGAATGATGTAGAACTGTTTTTAGGAAATTGTCGGATATATGTCTGTATACGTCAATGAGACAGCATCCCCGCTAAAGATAGTTATAGACATCTGATCCTAGTTCCATAACAAAAAATATTACAGAAGAAGGAAAAATAAAAATTGTTGAATTAAAAAGTGTTTGCTTCAAATGCAACCATACTGTAGACAATCTGTTTTACGTGTATTTTTTGTTTTAGGTGTTACAAGAAACGAAACATATCAACAATTCAAATATTTCAACCATGGAACGACAACATTGGTGTTCATTTTGTCTTATCCCTTTTAATGATGATTTGAGTTTAAGAGCTCACCTTTATATCCATGAAAAACAGCCACCAGTTTCCTGTAGTCTGTGTCCGTTAACATTTGTGCATCATAGTCAATTAGGAAATCATATCAGATATAAGCATTCGGATTATATCATCAACACGTTTGTTGAAAATGCTGAAAGTACTTATAGAAAAAATATAACAGACATTACAACTGAGGTAGAATCTGATTCCGAATGGACAGACAGTTCCGAAGAAGAAGACATTTTGGAGGATACAGATTCTGAAAGTGTGGAAGAGCCCGTTGAAAGCATTTCGAATGAAATAGAATACATCTTACCACAAAATGTGAATGATGCTTCTGACAATAAAAATCCTATATGCGAATTTGATCCGAAAGGAGTCAATACCAAACATATGAATATTTCAGATGGACATTATGGCAATATAACGAGTTGTGGTATTTCATTTCTTGTCAAATTAGAAAGGGAAAAGACAGGAAGACATTATTTGAATATCACAAGAAACGTTCCTAATTCGGAAGATAATTCTAAACGACACATATTACAACAGCATATGAAGTCGGCGTTCTTCAATTCAGATGACAGTGTGTGTACTAACCGACCTAGTTATAATTTCAGTGATGAAAATACAGACCCTGATTTACGGTTTGTAGGAAATTTAGTCATTAAGATACAAATTGATTGTTAATTTTATAACACCACTTCATTGCTGCCCTAAACTATGACGTGTACATGTACGGTATATATCATATACGATCAAATGAATATTGTGGTGCCGCTTGAAAGGATCTCTAACTTACTAGTATATATTGTTTTTTCTGTTCTTTATCTTTCGTAAATGATATACTTTGAACTGTTAAGAACAACTTTAAATCATAGTATTTTACAAAATCATTTTTACATGACTGCTTTTGTCAACCTGTGATGGTCAGATATAATTTAGCAAAAGAAAGAATTTAAGATAGCATAATGCCTCTCGCTCTTTTCAAATCTCATATAGGAAATCCTGTTAAAACATATTTGAATTACGTTATTCAAATTTTATATCGTAGTAAATGCACAAAAATGTAGATGTAAATAACAACCAGGATTATATTACAACTGTTGAATAAATTTAACTACAGATCAATAGTAGAGTTTTCAGCAATTTGGCATCAAAACCATTCCCGTATAGCCTCAATAATTGGGGAAAGTTAACACTAATCAGTTTCTTAGTTTATCTGAATATAATGCAATTTATGACTTAAGGATGTTCGTTACTCTGTTTCAAAATAACAAGCTTTTCAAAATACTGTGATTATTTGATGGTATATAAATAACAGACCTAAAAAAAGCAGAAATAAATTAGGGTCCGTGTCATTATTTTCGGGATATAAGCCAGCGAAAATTCGTCAGGAAATGATTCTCTTTAGTTTTTCATACATTTAACATTGTCACCTTTTTTTTTTTAAAAGGATTTTATAAGATTTTCAAATATGGCTTTTTTAAAATATGTAATAAATTTTGAAAAGAAAAGTAGGGATTAGTGGCAAATTTTTAATGAATCTACATGCAGCGAACATCCTTAAGATTGTTATGTTAGTGAAAATAATTCTTTCCTTTTGAAGATGAAAGGTTTAGACTAAGCTATGAAATTTAAGGGAAAAAAAAAAAAAGTTGTGGCAAATAAAAAGTATAGCATACACACCAATGGCACTGGTTATTTATATGTAGTATTGCGTTGGAAAAACTACAGGGGTTTCTTCCTGGTCTGAAACTAGGATGTACATACATCCATGTGGTAATCATATGGTTAAATTAATAACACCTGCTCTCTTCTTCTGAAGTAAAAAATAGTCTATCTTGATTTGTACAGTTAAGGAAGCTAACCCGTACAGTATTTGACATAGTATCTATCATGGCTACATAATTGCCAATTTATAAAACATGTCTGGCTATTAGTATTTTAAATAAAGTACTAATTATTTGGCAAAACCTCTCGAAACTTTCGGTGCTCTATGCTCTTCAACTTCGTACCTTAATTGGCCCTTGTCCTTTTTTTTATTCGAGCGTCACTAATTAGCCTTTTGTAGGCGAAACGCGCGTCTAGCGTACACAATTTTAATCCTGGTATATATGATGAGTTTATTAACTACAGTAGCTTATAGTTTGCTACCTTAGTTTTAAACACATTTCTTCTTACGGTCCAATATAATTTGCTTCTAAATTCAAATTTAAAGATGAAAATAATGCACAGGCGTGTGTTTTCTGCTAACACTTTGAAAGCAGTATACACTGAATATGTTCTGTTCCTTCCTCACGGCTGCTTTTGTTAAGAAGATGTATCAACCAGTGTTATGTCATTTAGACATAACACAATCCAAAAATTTATGCTCGGACTTGGAAAATATTTAGTCTCCTGAAAGGTGTTTTATTACTTAAACAAATGTGGACACAGATCAGTATATACAGTAATTGTTGGATTTGTATTAGTTGGTTTTTCTCATGATAATTTTGGAAATATAAACTGTGTTTAGCATGACATGTATAGTAATATTATGGAGATATGGTTCCCTGTATTTGTTCCTTTTGGGCTGGACTAAAAAGTGTTGTTTTTTTTTATTTCATAGTGGGGCAGCAATGTTTATCCTGCACGGAGTTCCGCACCCAATCTAGTTTTATTTGTAAACGATTAAGTTATAATGTGTGATATGGTTTGTGAGAAATTGGTCGTATGTCTCTCTTGTAGAGTTCTATGTTAAACTGTGTTATATGGTGACAGCCATTTTGAATTTCAAGTTGACACAACAAACTCAATATTAGTATCATCATAGTATCATGCATTCAATATTTAATTTAAAGGTTTGAGACGGTTTATGAAAAGAAGATATGTATATGCATTTTCAAACCATTTGTATGCTTAATTATGTTCCAAAATGTCGTTTTATAATTTTGAGATAGGCACCATATCCTCAAAATAAGCAAACAAAACATTCCATTGTGCATTGGTGTATCATTTGGTTTCAATGTGTGAAAATGTTTCTGACACGTTGTTAGTATGTATTTCACATGTAGTTCATTTATGTTTTAAATGGTCTTTCGTTTATTTGTTTATCATTACAAAACAATCCCAAATTAGCATGTGATCACTTTATAAAAATAAGAAAATGTGGTATGATTGCCAATGAGAGAACTCACCACCAGAGTATTCTTAGTGAAATCTGTAATTCCTATGTGTGATAAGAAGCTTTGTGTATGTATTTTTCACAGGGTTATATGCTATATAAAACAATTTCCACACGTTCCAAAGTGGCAGTCCTCTTCAATTTAACAACTTAACATGAGTGAAATATTATATATGGATCGTTCCCAAAATTCCCATTTCGATATGCCAAGCAATTCCTTAGAAGATCCCTGTAATTTTATAAATTTAGAACACAATATTAAGTGTATCAATAATTTTGCATTTCCAACCCACACAAAAAAAAAAAATGTATGATAGGTCAATCAAGATATATTTCGTTGATTAAAGGAAATGTTTTGATGCATAATTTTGTTGTTCAATTTTTGTTATGTCGAGAAAAACATCAATGATGAACTTTTTGAAAAAAAAGTGAGACTGAAATTAGCAGTACAACAAACATGACAAAATGTATGAACTGTTAATTTGTGGTATACAAATAGACCAGTGGTGCAATGACTATTAAGCCATTTAATTGTACTCGTCAGTAATCAATAGATATTGAGAAACCGTTTTTTCAGTTGAATTTTACTCAGTTTTCTTTTAATAGATGCTTTTTAGTAAAAAAAAAAGTTAGGTTCCGTTGGTAATAAAATGCTTCAATTGTCCTTTAACAGTCCCTACTATGATTCAATAATACCTTACGCTGACAGGAGGGGGCGCACCACTGAATAGACATTTCGTTTAGTCAAATGTTAAATATGCAAATTTTGAAAAATTCATTAAAATACAATTATCTTTTCCTAGCATTGCCATGATGCTCATGGTAAAAAACAAGAAAATTCTTTACACTAAAAATATCTTTTTTCTATCGATTCGTTACCAAACAAGAAATTCAGTTTCAAATATTGCTGCTAAAACGCGACCACATTGCATTTAACATATTTTCAAAATTCCATACGTACTAATTTGATGAATCCTACTTTCAAACACGAGATTTCTATGTTCTGAAAGCAGTCGTTACCTTTTTCATCTCCTTCTATGCAAATTGAGTGACGTATGGAAAATAAGATCGTTGATTAATTGCTTTTGTACAAATTACAAGCACTTATGAATATTTTAGCATTACTTTAGATCACTGTTCAAAATCAGTCCAGCTAAATAGTGGATTGCCCCATGAAGGAAAGCATATGCCATGGTTCAACCATTTTACCTTAAGGTTTTTATGAACATATGGATTGTCTGTTTACTTATCTAAAAGTAATGCATAACATGGAACTTGTCGTTATGTAAAGAACCTTAAAACTACTCGGAGGAGAGTACCCAATCCTGTGATATACATTGTCATTCTACTTCGTTATACTGGCCATGACTTAAATTCATAAACAGTGTTACAAAAATGCATGTAAGACCTTGAAAAACCGTTGCTTATTAATTCTATTAGATGTAGAAATCTAAGGTAGTTGTGGTGAAAATATTCAGCACAAAGTTAAATGAACTAGAAGTCACTAAATGCACAAATGCTTACAGGTCCTTCTTTTTGACATGCACAGACTTCTACATTTCCATCGTAAACCGGTAAACTAATTATAGTGATGTCCTTTGATACACAATTTTACAATAACAGTTACAATTCGAATGTTTGTTCAATATGCCTTCAACTGTCGGTGATTTAGAGGCAGTTTAATTTACGTCAAACATTAACGCTAATTTTAACGCCGTTTTAATTTAACCATTGTTAACGTCACTATATCCTTTGTCAACGTTGTTCTATTATTATGTAATACGTTATTATATTGAGTTGAGATTACACAATTAAACGAAATAGACGTTGTTTACTGCCTCTCCATACATCGAGTTTACCAATCCGTCACATTGGTGCCCTGACCAGGATATTATGACGAACAAGAAAGCCATTAGAGTGGGCCATCGTGGAGCATCAAGAAAATTGATTTCTAAGATAGAAGAAGAGTTAGAAAATTAAACAACACAATGCGACGAAATCGAAAGTTTATGTGAAACATTGAAGAAGAAATGGGACATTCTTACGAAACTGGACAGTGAAATTCTAGAGGAAATAACTGAGGAGAACATGGAAGCTGAGATAGCAGACGCATATCATTATGTTTTAGATATAGAACGTATTTTGACAAAAGTAAGCAATTCCTCAAGCTCAAAACAGAAAAATAAATCAAATGAAACTAGTTCTAATCAGAACTTAAATCCAAATGTACAGCTCGTGTGACGGCACATGTAAATAGGCAAATGTAATGTTTCTATAAGAATTGTACTGTTCGATATCTATGATTTCTCTTATACCAGTACCTACATTTTGATCAGTCTCCGTTGCTTCAATTTTGTCATCGTCCTCCGACATTGTTGTACATACGCTAGACGTTACATTATTTCCTTTCCATGTTGGTCATTTTTCTTTGCTGTTTAACCATTTAGGTCCACTAAACCAGATTTTATTCTGTTTCAGTACTTCAGATGTTATACCACGGGTAAGGAGATCTACGGGGTTGTCCTTCGTATGGCAGTACCTCCATAAATTGTTTCCACACAAACTTTTAATTTCTTCAATTCTATTTTTAATAAATTGTCCCTGTGGGTTTACTGATGCAAGCCAACTAAGTACGATTTGACTGTCACTCCAAAATTGTATTACATTGAAAGTTCCAGGAAAGTTTTTGCAGATATGATCAGCAAGTCTTGCTCCAATTACAGCCTCCATGAGCTCTAGTTTTGGTAAAGTTGTAGTCTTGATAGGCGCAACTCGATTGTTTGCCATCACTATTGTTGATTTTCTGTCATACATGATGTATGCGCGTGCGCCGTAAGCATGTGTTGGTGCATCGGTAAATACATGTGAGTTGGTAATTTTATGTTACTCTTGTTTTGTGTTGTAGTACTTCGATTGATCTCCGTTTCTAAGCTCAATGATTGGATATCTTCTGGTTATATTTCGTCCCACTCCAAATTTAGCTTCCAAAGTGATTGCATAAAGATGTTTGCTTTTACAGTTAATGGGCTTAATAATCCTAACGGATCGAAAATCTTGGATGATTATCGTAAAAATCTATCGTTTGTCGGTTTCCCTTCTTCGTCTATCTCGAAGTTGTTACTTTGATAAAACAACTTGTCCAATTAAGCGTTCCATTGCATACCAAAATTTTAGTGAGTTCTTTTTTGTTAAAGGTTTTTTCTTTGGAAGCGATTTCTTGTAATTTTGGACTGTTCAAATTCCAAGACCGTAGGTAGAATCCGCCTTTCGTGAGTAATTCTCTCGATCTCCTGTAATAATCTTTTACGCTATTTTCGTTATCAAAGCCAGTTAAAATGTTATCCACATATAACCAATTTTCTAGAGTATCTGAAACTTTTTCCGGATTTTCCGTAAAGTGCTTGAGAAGTGTGGTTTACAAAATGAATGGCGAACATGTAGCTCCGAAGAGAACGGACTTGAAGCGATATGTTATTAGTGGACTTGATGTATTTGCAGAATCGCTAAGCCACAGGAGCCTAGTTGCATCTCGGTCTTTCTCGTCGAGCTGTATTTGTAGAAATGCTTTTTCTAAGTCTGAGGTCGTAGCATACTTCTTAGCTCGAAATTTCATAAGGATTTCCGTAATGTCATTTATAACAGGCGGGTGTGACTCTAAGCATTCATTTAGACTTGAATTACCTTTACAGTTACAATCATAAACAATGCGCATCTCTAAAGGTAAAAGGGAGATCATAATCAAAAGGGAAAGGATATTTTAAAATTAATAATAGTATCTTGGATGATATAGAATATAAAAGTATAATAAAAGGTCTTATTATGAAATATAAAAATAAAACAAAACTTACTGATAACATAGGACTTCAATGGGATCTGTTCAAAATTGAAGTTCGAGAACATACTGTTGCATACTGTAAAAGAAAAGCAAATCAAAATATAAGTGAAATACACGTATTGGAAAATAAGATTAAAAAATTAAATGAAAGTATAAACAGAAATTGTAAAGATGCTGTTATTAAATATTTTCAAGAAGAATTAATCTATAATGAATGTAAACTAAGAAAACTTTATGAAATAAAAAGTAAAGGAGCTCAAATAAGGTCAAGGATAAAATGGGTAGAAGAAGGAGAGAAAAATACTAAATTTTTTTTGGGGTTAGAAAAAGCTAGACAAACTAGAAAGACTATAACTGCCTTAAAAGATGACAAAGGAGTTGTACAGACAGAATCTTCTAAAATTTTACAAATAGAAAAAGAATTCTATCAAAATATTTATAATAGAACAATTCCAGATGTGAAATCCATAGATAATTATATTAATGATACAAATATTGATCATAAATTAAATACACAAGAAAGTGAGATAATGGAAGGTACTTTAACCATTGAAGAATGCACAAATTCATTATTCAAGATGAAATTGAACAAATCACCAGGAATCGATGGACTAAGTGTTGAGTTCTATAGAACTTTTTGGGCTGAATTAAAAGAATTTGCTGTATCTACATTTAATTATTCATATAAAAAAGGAGAGTTAACGAGTTCTCAAAAATTAGGAGTTATCTCTCTTATACATAAAAAGAATGATCCGCTTTGTTTAAATAACTATAGACCCATAACTTTATTAATTATTGATACAAAATTAATTGCATATTCATTGGCTCAGCGCATTAAAAATATCCTACCAAAAATTATTCATAAAGACCAAAATGGTTATGTTAAAAATAGATATATAGGTTATAATATTAGACAAATCCAGGATATAATTGATTATGCAGAAAGATTTAATATAGAGGGGGCACTACTATTTTTAGACTTCTCAAAAGCATTTGACTCTTTAGAATGGGATTTTATGTTTTCAGCTTTAAAAAAATTTGGATTTCAAAATTCTATGCTTAAATGGATTAAGACTTTATACACAGATATTAAAAGCGCAGTAATAAATAATGGATGGATATCTGAACCCATTAACATTCAACGTGGAATCCGACAAGGATGTCCGTGCAGTGCGATAATTTTTGTTATCGCAGTAGAGATATTAGCCTGTAAGATAAGACAAGACCATAATATTAAAGGCTTTGAAATTAAGATAGATGGGAAAACACATTCATTAAAAATCAGCCAACTTGCAGATGACACGACACTTTTCTAAAAACACAAAAAGACATTTCAAAAGTTTTAAATATGATTGAAATTTTTGGCACATTATCAGGGCTTAAATTAAACAGATCAAAAACAGAAGGCATTTGGTTGGGAAAACATAAACACTCTAAAGAAAAATACGAAAACATCAACTTTACAAACAAACCAGTGAAATGTTAAGGAGTTTTTTGGTTGTAATAAAATGTGTGTCAAAACTCAATGCTGAAAAACAATTAGAAAAATCTGAGAAGATAATTAAAACTGGGAGAAAAGAAATCTAACATTGTTGGGAAAAATAACAGTTATCAAATCACTGATTCTACCCAATATTACTTTTTAGCATCTGTTTCACACATAGAAAGAGAATACATTGATAAATTTAAAAAAATTACTTATCAATTTTTATGGAAAAGCAAA
The DNA here is from genome assembly GCA_017311375.1 of Mytilus coruscus. Classification (NCBI taxonomy): domain Eukaryota; kingdom Metazoa; phylum Mollusca; class Bivalvia; order Mytilida; family Mytilidae; genus Mytilus; species Mytilus coruscus. Next base: position 34,394 of record JAASAO010000053.1, on the reverse strand, counting down.
ACAGAAAAAGTTAAACGTAAAGTATTAAGCTATGAATTGCTAGATGGTGGTCTGAAAATGATTAATATAGATAAATACATAGAATCTATCAAAATTGGGTGGATTAAAAGATTAATATATGGAGATTTAGCCAACTGGAAAGTTATACCATTATTTTATTTTAATAAATTTGGCAAGAACTTTCTTATCTTTCATATGAACATTGATGATATTAACTCAATTCCAGGTTTAAATAAGCTGCCAGAATTTTATTTGAATGTAGTAAAAGCATGGATAAAAAAATAAAAAAATAGAGCAGCCAAAAAACTTTAGATCTATTCGTCAACAAGTAATTTGGGGAAATCAATTCATCAAGATAAAAAAAAAGAGCCTTTTATTTCAAAATTGGATAAATAGCAATATCATCTATGTAAACGACATTAAAGATGAAAATGGTAACATATTGGAGAAACATGTTTTACAAAAGCTCAAGACTAAATATAATTGGATGTCAGAATTTTCTCAATTGAAGAAAGCTTTTCCAAAAGAATGGCTAAATATTTTACAACAAGAAAATCCAAAGAAAACTAAAGTAAAAACAAATTATGTTTTATACATTAAGAAAAATTGTAATTATATAGAAACATTAAAAATTTAGACACTAAAAAATTTATAATATATTTATTCAGAATGAGATTGAAATGCCTGTTGGTTTTAACCGATGGAAAACAGTGTTAAACATTGAGTATATTAAGAGTTCAACATGTAACATATTAAAATTTGTTCATCATTATTTGAAAGAAAATAAGTATAAAGTGTTTCGTTGGAAATTGTTACACTTTATTCTACCTTGTAAAGTTTTATTAAAACAGTGGAATATCTGCAATACTTCAAATTGTTATTATTGCAATACCACTGAGGATTATGATCATATGTTTCTGAAATGTCACTTTCTTGATGACTTTTCAGTAAAATAAAAATCTTCTTGAAAACTGAATATTGATAATAATATTCTAACATTGAAGAATTTAATATTCGGTTATAAAATTAATGATGAACAATATTATGAAATCAATTTTTGATGACATTAATAATGTTTTGTATATATAAAGCTAATTACATGTCTGAACAGAAAACAGAATCTATAAATGTGTATGCTGTATTTAAAGCAGAATTTATGTATAGTTACAAACTGCAGGCAAAATGTAAGAATACAAAATATAAATGTATTCTAGATAAAACCGCCAAATTGTTAAAATATTTTTTTGTTTGAGAAGAATATGATCTAGCAAAAATAAATGGATGAATAAATTAATAAAAGAGATAAATTTTACAAATTACACATCTGGAACTGATTAAGTAGTATAAATTTTACCTTTCACCGCTACATGTGATGATTAATAACGGGACTATTTACCGTTACAAAAGAAGATTAAAAATGAAATATTTTTTTATCTTAATCTTCTTTATACTACAGATAATTTTGATTCAGACATACCTGTGAATATGCTATATCACATATGTTTCTTTATTTTTAAGTCACGGCCGGTGTGACAATTTTGTTTCAAAACCAGGAAGATATTTAATAGAAAAACAATTCACACGTTTACGGAGGAAATATGAAAAATTTCCGGAAACAATACTCAAAAATCAATTATTGCTAGATGATATATATAGTAAATTGTTAAACAAATAAATCTCATTGATATATACTTGTTTATTTCATTGCTGATAATTTTATAAACTAGCTGTTAAATTAAAACTAATGTTAATTTAATATAATGATGCTTACCAGAAAACAACCCTGGATTTCTGGTATTAACAAACAGGGACTCTTCACTGGAATGCTGGTCTAGTGAAGTACATTGTTAACAGCAGAAAGTGCAATTTGTTGTTGTTGAATAAAAAAAAAAAAAAAAAAACAATGCGCATCGGCGTAGTAGATGATTCCTTGGCAACAGGGTGATGATCAATTATAGACTTTACTGCGGTCGGTCCATTTTCTCTTATTATTTCGTCTTCAACTATTGACCAGTAATAATCTGCGCCAATCAACAAGGAAATGTTGAATTTGTCCTCTGCGGATATAGGATGTGCTAGTCGTAATCCATGTAAGTATGGCAGTGCTTTAATTTCCTTCCGTGATTTAGTCTGAATAGGAGCGGCAATTTTCGGTACGATGATTTCTTCAATTTCTATTCCTTTATCATCAACTGTCTCAATAGCTGTTTTTGCTTTATCAAGATGACGAACCTGTCCTTCGTTTCCTCCAAAGCCAGATATTTTAAGTGCAATCTTTTCGGTGGACTCGCTCCCGCGTGAAGTAAGATATTCGTAATGATTGATCGATTATCGGACCAAACTGGTGTTACGGCAGTTTTCAGGAGAACATCTGTATGTGCAAAAACAGTAGAATGCAATGATGCGGTCGACTTTAGTGGCGTTTCCTCTACGGTTGTTTGTGCTACGGTCTTATGTGCGCTATTCTCGTTTGCTGTCAAGCTCTTTAATTCTGTGGTTTGTACATGTATACTCGTGTGATGTCTCTTTCCGCACTGTCGGCATTTAAATTCCGATTTTCATTCAGCAACTCTGTGATTTCCGAAACAGTTAAAACAAGCCTTTTCTCGCTTTACAATTTCTTTGCGTTTCTCAACACCTTTCACGTTTTTACATGTATTCGGATGATGCGGCTCTTCACAAAATAAGCATATCTCACGTGTCATCGACTGTTTTCCGTTCTGTCCGTTAAATGTTCCGGCAATAAACGAAGCGGTCGGTAAAATTTCTAATCCTTCATAACTTTGACCTATAGATTGTCATGCGACCTGTTCGCATACTTCTCTCTTTATTGCTACCCTCAATGATTTGATGTCCCAATCGTCGTTTCCGCGGTCTCGGATTATGTTTTCCGTACATCAGACGGCAACGTATTGTATGTAATAGGAGTAAGAATTGTTCCAAAAATGCTCTCGGTTGTTCCTAAAGATTCTAAACCGCGTTTGCTACACCCAATTTTGAAGGACGATAACAAAATTAAAGCAACGGATACTAATCAAAATGTAGGTACTGGTATAGGAGCAATCATAGATATCGAACGGTACAATTCTTATAGAAAATTAACCCGCTTTACTGCATATGTGATGAGATTCGCAGCAAACTGCAGAGCAATGGAAAACAAACGGAAGAAAGATTTGTTACGTATTGATGAAATTGAAAATGCAAAATACCTATGGATTAGATAAACACAAGGTAAAATATTAAAAGACGACATTTAATTGTATAGATAATTCTACAAAACGTAAAACACTTGTGCGACAATTAAAGCTCTTTCTAGACGAAAGGAAACTATTATGATGTGGTGGCCGCCAGATAGACAATGCGACAGTTGCAGAAACAGTCAAGTTTCCATAACTGGTACCGGCAAAGGATCGTCTTACACATTTAATAGTGTTAGAAGAACATGAGAACACTCTACATTCAGGTATAAATGTTACTCTAGCATACATAAAACAAACGTTTTTGATTCCGATATTAAGACAGTGCATGAAATCTATATTGATGACATATGTAACATGCCGAAAAGTAATCGGAAAATCTTATCCTGCAACAGAAATTCCACCATTACCGAAAGAAAGAGTTCAAGATGCTACATCCTTTAGCATCACCGGTGTAGACTTCACATGAGCGCTAACGATAAGGATCCGACACAACGAGGAATCGAACGATTACATTTGCCTATTTACATGTGCCGTCACTCGAGCTGTACATTTGGAATTAGTTTACGATCTCAGCGAAAAATCTTTTTTATTGTGTTTCCGGAGATTTGTAAGTCGACGAAAAGAATGATGTCAGACAATGCGCTAACGTTCAAAGTTGCATCAAGCGAAATTTCACGACTCTGCAATTCTACACAAGTTATGGAAAATATTCAGAGTTATGGCGTTGAATGGAAATGTATCCCAAATAGAGCTCCATGGTTCGGGGAATGTGGGAAAGGTTGATTGGCTTGATAAAAACATCACTTAAGAACGTATTTGGACGCGCACATGTCAACAATGAGACTCTTAGGACTGTATTAACAGAGATCGAAGCCACGCTCAACGACCGACCAGTCACGTATATTTCAACAGATATCAGAGATCCGGCGCCGCTTACACCATCCCATCTTATACATGTACGAAGATTAACAACTTTACCGTATGTATCGTCAAACAGTGAAAATCTAAATGTTTGTTAATTAACGTACACAAACTTGAACTATCAAGCGGTACGACAGAGACAGTTGATTGAGGATTTTTGGACAAGATGGAAAGGAGAATAGCTTATTTCATTGCGAGAATATCACCAAAGAGCTGGAGTCGACATTCAGATACACGACTAATCGAAACGCGTACATTGGAAACGGTGTTGTGCAGGACACTATTAAAGGCAAAGACGGTTTAGTGCGCGTTGCTACGGTGCGTACCAAGTCAGGAATAACAAATAGACCTGTGACGAAATTCTACCCATTAGAAGTCAACAGCATGGACTGTTATCTGAGACGGAGTGAACGAAGAAACTAACGTGTGTGAACAGACTTGTTATTTTTTCTTATTTGTGAAAAGACTTTCAAATTCAATGAGTGTTAACTTAAATTTCAAATGTAATCTTTGTCTTTATTTGTGAGATAAATCTGTTTTAGTTCATTCCGCATGCCACAAACATCACAGCCAATGGATATTGCACCTGGTGGCCCCGAGTATGTCGGTGATTTAGAGGCAGTTTGATTTAAGTCAAACGTTAACGCTACTTTTAACGCCGTTTTCATTTAACCTTTGTTAACGTCACTATATCCTTTGTTAACGTTGTTCTATTATTATGTAATTCGTTATTATATTGAGTTGAGAATACACAATCAAACGAAATAGACGTTGTTTACTGCCTCTCCATACATCGAGTTTACCCATTCGTCACATCAACAGCAACTTGTTGGATAAGTTTTGATTTCCTTAAAATGTTTTAAAGTATATGTTATGTGTTTATGTATGTGACAAGACTGATGTTGAAATTCCGGTATTATTTGGCAACTATAAAATGTTGACCTTGTTAGTGAAACAATGACAGGGGGTTTGGCCCTACAACAACTTTGCACGACTCTACGATAAGACAAACAATTAAAATCTTTAAAACTACTTAAATCTTGCGCACGGGCTTTTCCTGTATGGTATTTCAGATTATATACTCAACCTCGGTAAATATGAAATTTTGGTAACTTTCGTTTGTTCAACTCGAAGTTTGGAGTACATGCTATGTTTTCATTGGCACGAATTCATTAGTCGAATTCTGCTCGTAAAAAACAGTGAATGCATTTCCGTGTATACTGGTACTTGTATTACAGTGGTATACCAGTTTTATAGAGGGTATATTCTAATTTAAGATTTGATAGTAATAAAACTGACTGGACAGAATTTCAAAATTGATATGTTTACAGTCGTTTTTAATCATTAGAATGTCATTTTACAATTATGGCAAACGTTAATTAGCATTGCTCTCTTTTATAGAAATTTGAACCATACAAAGGAAATTTATATTTCTCGGTGCCACAAAGGTAGACAATTCGGAAGTCTGTTAGATAGGCTAGCATGTTTCTCTATAAAAAATGAACAACATCGGCAATCGGATTGTTTTCTTTGGATTGGAAGTAAGCACATTTATTCTAAAACCAGTTGTTGACATGATACGGGTTATGTTCTTCTCAAATAATTTATGATGGCATGATACTAAATCCCTAACGGGAGGGATGGGTGTAGATTTTCATATGATGAAGACATAATCGTTCAATCAGTTTGATTGAAGTCTGGGGCTGGTTTTAACTGCTAGTAGTTTTTTGTCAGTTTATGTATATCATTGTCATTTTGCTTACAGTACAACCTGTGACATTCTCTGAAAAATGAATACCATCTGCTATGTTCAACATCAAATGGTGACCATTTATTGGGGTTCATAAAACCTTGGATGTTCGCCATTAATTGTGGTCATAAACCATGGGCTAGTGGTCAATCTAATTAGGTTACCTAGAGAGATGCACTGATTTGATCTATTGATAAAAAAATGTGTAAATGACATCCTGCATCAAAACTTTACCCGTACAGGTAAATTGTTCTTTTCAATTACTTACATGTGAATAAGTTTTGTTTTAAGCTTGAAAATTATTTATTCATTTCAAAATTTAGAAATCATCTACAATTATAGGTAACAATGTAGTGATTTTTATTTTTGTGCATGTCATACTACTTTTATCATTCCGTATGTTTATGGGATGCAAATTAATTCCCTTTCTCAAACAGTGTCAAGTATTTATATTGTAGCAAATTCATTTGAATCATTCTCATAATGCTCATGACATAGGCAGTGAGATGTGCTTTATTACTATTTAAATTTTTACAACTGGTATACAAAACTTCTTCTAAAAATATAATAATGAATAATTAATAAACATAAAAACTATCTGTCAATATGGCTTATTTAAAGTTTTTTTGACTGATTCATGGTGTTAAGAAAAAATATAGGTAAACAGACAAAATTACTCCGGGAAAAATAAAGTACACTATAGGTTGTGACAATTTTTATAGACTATTAAGTTTAATCATCCTCAAATGTTATCAACAGTGTTCTGATTTAAAATCAAACATCAGCTTTCTCTTTCTTGCCCAATAATTTCCTGATTTTTGTCCTATTAATAATAATATACAATTACGGATTATTTATAAAATAAAAATATTTATTTGATTATCCTGAATTATATAACAAGCAATTCCAATTAAAAGATTAATATTATATATATATATATATATATATATATATATATAATGTTGATGAATGCTGCATCTGTAGGCAGCATTTGCAGCGTTTTCCTCACACGAACGACATTCTCCAGAAGAACTTCTATTATCAGACACTTCAGCCCGCACTAGCAGGTTCCGCAGACTGTTGGGTTGCCTAAAAGCTATCATGGAGGCTCAGGAAAAACACAGAAACAACCAAAAACAATTACGTCAACTTGAAACGCTTGAAGAGAAGGGATACAAACACAGAAATATCAAAAAGTTTTCAGAAAGCGGAATCAATTCCTAGGAGTAAACTTTTAGAATACAAAGATAAAAGAAAATAAAAGGACTCCATGTGTCCTCACTTACCACCCATCCTCAAAACAGCTTTAGTATCATTCGTGAGCATTGGAAAACAGTTGAAAAGAATTCCAAACTATCCAAGATTTTCCTGAGCCTCCCATGATAGCTTTTAGGCAACCCAACAGTCTGCGGAACCTGCTATTGCGGGCTGAAGTGTCTGATAATAGAAGTTCTTCTGTATATATATATATATATATATTTTGTTTGCGGTATATCATCTTTTCCGCAAGTTTATTGTTTTCTGTTTAGTATTAAATTTTTAATTAAGATCCATTTATTATATCGGTGATCCGTTTATATTGCAATCGCCAATGGCAGTCAGCAGGGTTTAAGAACATTTGTTGTTCGACCTGTTAGTCAAATGCGTTTTGTTAAAATATACTTTTTCACTTTTTTGGTCTTTTGGAAAATGTTGTTTGTGCACACGTATAAAAATTGCGGTTTTTATCCTACGCAATCATTGGTTTGAACGTTGTTTTCAATTTGGACTTGTTTATATTTTTTCGTTTGGGCTTGTATTATAATTGCCTTCGGGTTTATATGATCCGTTCATCCTATTTTGACTCCTCAAAATTCAAGAGTCTATCCTAAATTGAGGTAAATTGTATGGCTTTCCAAATACCGTTTCGATTCCTAACATCACTGAAGAGACATTAATTGTCGAAATCCGGATATGGTGTACAAAAAACTTTGCACCTTTTGTTTGCGGTATTTCATCTTTTCCGCAAGTTTATTGTTTTCTGTTTAGTATTAAATTTTTAATTAAGATCCATTTACTACATCGGTGATCCGTTTATTTGGCCATCGCCAATGGCAGTCAGCAGGGTTTAAGAACATTTGTTGTTCGACCTGTTAGTCAAATGCGTTTTGTTAAAATATACTTTTCACTTTTTGGTCTTTTGGAAAATGTTGTTTGTGCTGTATTTAGACCCTCTAACAAGAAATTTGTTTTGCATGCACACGTATAAAATTGCGGTTTTATCCAACGCAATCATAGGTTTGAACGTTGTTTTCAATTTAGACTTGTTTATATATATATATATATAATATATATTCTGATAATACATACATCATTTGTACTTGTACAAGTTATTAAATAAAAAATAAAAAAACTGAATTCTGAATTCTGAAAATATAAAGACAATTAAAGAAGCATTTATATTTTCAAAACTGCTAGACTCACATGGTACTTATTCTTAATATAGAAATGCCAAGAATATTAAAAAAAAAAAAAAAAAAAAAAAGAAAAACAAGACCTTGTAGATAAAGTTGATAATTGTAGGGACTTGAATGAAGTAAACTCATACAAGCCTTTGAATAAAAAAAAATGAATTTAAAGCAAAACATAAGAATATTTTTGAAAATAGAATAGAAAAATTATGACGAAATAGTAAACTGTTACTTTATGAAAATTTAAAACTTAACATGGATAGAGAATTTTATTTAGCGTCCAATGCCTTTTCTATAAGAAAATGCTTCACTAAGTTAAGAATTAGTGACCATAATTTAGAAATAGAAAAAGGTCGCTATTATAAAATTCCTAGAAAGGATAGAATACGTAAACTGTGCCCACTTGTTGGAGGATGAAAAACACTTCCTCCTTGAATGTAACATTAACAAAAAACTAAGGGATGATCAATTTGAAAATTGTTTTCCCTTTTATAATCATGTCTCTTACACATGAACAAAAAGTAAAAGAAATGCTAAACCTCTCTATCATGGAACATGTTAAAAATATTGGTTCATTTATAAATCAGTTATTGCAAATGAGGACAGAAGTTTTATAATTTTTTTCAATGTGTTCATTTCCTATAGAATTGTTATTGCTTTGTGTAATAGTGTTTGTTTCTGTCATAAACTAATAATGTTTATATGACAATAAAGATATTAATAAATTTTGCTTTTATGAATACTTTGAAATGTCAATAGAGAAAAAATGAATTGCCTAGATTTTATTTAAATAAAGTCCTAAAGATTATCTTAAACATTTGTTAATTAGTGTTGAATAGAGATCAGTATCTTTAAATCTTAACAATTTTCGTTTTAGAAAAAAAAAAAAAAAAAAAATTGAGAAACACCTTTTCAATAGAAAAAGGCAGACATTATAAGATCCATAGAAATGGGAGACTTTGTAAGTCTGCAATATATTAGAAGATTAGATTCATTTATTTTTCATTTGCCAAAAAATCCATGTAAGAAAAATTTTAAATTGAGAGAATTAATTTCAAAGGTATAACATTAAAACCAACAGTCAAGGCAGTATAAGCTACACATAAAAACTGAGGTCATAAGAAAATTGTCTAAAAATATTATTAAGATATATGTTCAGCTAGTTTTATTATTTTATTTATTTTTTTTAATTTTCTTGTCATTACATCACAGTAACTAAATTTGACAAACACATATGTTTTACCTAAGACATGCCATATACATGTGTATTTACAATGTACCTCAGACACTTTACCTCTTAGCTATTTAATTTTATCACCTAAATGCAATCATAATTTCGCTTCACCCTTGACTAGTTTTGGGTAATACATTGTGTATTAATTAAGCAACAAGAGGGATAATGATTGACATATAAGGCCATCATGGTGGACGTAGTTTTTATGGCCACCATTAATCAGAGTATGTCACAGGTAGTACTATAGTTTCTTCTGTTACCTATTCTAATATCGGACTCGGATTTTTTTTTAAACTGAGTTTTACTGTGCGTTTTGCTGTGTATTTGTTTATTTCACATTAGCTGGAGGTAAAGGGTGAAGGTTGAGATCTCTCAAAACATGTTTAACCCCGCCGCATTTTTGCGCATATACCAAGTGAGGAATCTCTAGCCCTTGTTAGTTTTGTGGATTTTTTATATTTTGGTTCATTTGTATATGTTTCGGAATTTCATGTGGCGTCCATATCACCGAACGAGTTAAATTATTGTTTAGGGGCCAGCTGAAGCCCGCCTCCAGGTGCAAGATTTCCTCGCTGTGTTGAAGATGCATTGGTGGCATTAGGCTGTTTTCTGCTCTTTGGTCGTTTTTTTTCACTTTGACACATTCCCCGTTTCCATTCTTTGTTCTACAACTATTGATTACTGAGATTACTTTAATACGATATTTATTTATTTATTTATTTATTTATTTATTTATTTATTTATTTATTTATTTATTTATTTATTTATTTATTAATTCATTTATTTATTTATTAATTTATTAATTAATTTAATTTAATTTTTTATAAATTTATATATTTATTTTTGTATAGTTCTGAAGCACTTCAACTCAACCACATAAGGTTAACGAACGTGTATACTGAATACAACCTAGTCACAGGCGGGTATCACTTTGATATATCTGTAAAGCTCCTTTATTTCAGCTATAAGGGGAAGCTGAACGTATGGACAAACCTCTAAAAGTCCAAAGCATTGCCATGAAAGATTTGAGATAGAAGAATTGAAGTCATTAAGTACTAAATTTGTCTATAAATGACATGAAATTATACGACCGTGTAAATCAATATTGTTTTCCTTAAGGCCTAGACCAATGTCAATTTTATGTAATAAAAGTCGGTCGAGTAATGACAAATAGTTAATTCTACAGTAGAGATGTTGGTTCACTTAGGCTCTTATCACACGGGACCACGTGTCAATTCAACCGTGAATGATTATTAAATAACAGTAATAAACCAAATTTGTATGTTTTGCATAAAGTGTATATAAAAACTAAATGGGAAAAATTGTCCGAAAGAAGTTGCAATCATAGATTAGTCCTTTTTTCATAAAATTTTGAATAACAAAACATTAGATTATCTTAGAGACGCTATGCCCGATATAGTGAGAAGTAAACATGACCATTATACAAGACAACGTAATAATGTTATTCAATATAATACACGGACCCGTTTATACTCAGAGTATTTTTTCCCAACCAAGTTATGGAATAAACGACATATAAACGTAAGAAAATGTGAATCTCTTTCAATATTTAAGAAACAAATTTGTACTAAAAAAAGTAAAGACCCTCTTTATTACTATGTAGGAAATCGATTTGGACAAGTTCTTCAAGCTCGCTTAAGGATGAACTCGAGTTTATTAAATTCTTATCTATTTCTTCGGAATTTAGTAGACTCTGCAAACTGTCGTTGTGATGACTTGGAAACAATGTCTCATTTCCTATTATCCTGTCCAATATATACCAATTTATGGCAGGAACTTCTGGCTTCAATTTTAGATTTTCCAGTTCAATTTGACGTTAATACCTTTCTATTTGGTTCAATCGTACTCTCGGACGAGCAAAACAGCCTTTTATTTATCTAAGTACAGAAATATATAACAAAAACCAAACAATTCAATCCTTGATGCAAATGCTCGTTCATTTATAAAACCTAAGCATTTCATTCTGCACACAACACTCTATACTAAGTACCACGTTTATTTAAGATTTGTTTTTAAATGAAACTTCAATATCTTATATTTTTATTCTTACAAACTGATTATTTCAGAACATGCCATACTTACATAATAATGACCATATAAGAAATTTATTTGTATACTAGGAGAAAGATTAATAAAAGCAATTTGCTTGTTTCTGCATCCTATGTATTTTATGCAACAGAATTGTATACTATGTATTGATTTATTTGAATAAATATTGTTTAAACTAACTAAAACATATTTTTTTTTCAAAAATCACGTTTACAGGTTCGTTAAGTGGAGTTACTGGCTTTATTCCTTTATACCAAACACTGATTAAGGATAGTAAGATTAACTCTCTTCTTTCAAAATATAGTTTTCTATCAGAAAAAAAAATAAAACGCTGTATAAAATTAAACATCTGTAAGTTAAGGAAAATGACATCAACATATTTTTTGGTACATGTAACAAAATGGATCTTTATTATTAATTTAATACCAAAGAGAAAACAATAAACTTGAGGAAAAGATGGTATACCGCAAACATGAGGTGCAAAAATCAGTACACCATATCCGGATTTCGACAATTAATGTCTCTTCAGTGATATTAGGAATCGAAACGGTATTTGGAAGGCCATATAATTTACCTCAATTTAGGATAGACTCTTGAATTTTGAAGAGTCGAAAGAGGATGAACGGATCATATAAACCCGAAGGCAAATATAATACAAGCCCAAACCAAAAAATAAAACAAGTCTAAATTGAAAACATCGTTCAAACCTATGATTGCGTTGGATAAAAACCGCAATTTTTATACGTGTGCATGCAAAACAAATTTCTTGGTAAAGGGGTCTAAATACAGCACAAACAACATTTTTTAAAAGACCAAAAAAGTGACAAAGTATATCTTAACAAAACGCATTTGACGAGCAGGTCGAACAACGGATGTTCTTAAACCCTGCTGACTGCCATTGGCGATTGCCAAATAAAATGATCACCAGATGTAACAAAATGGATCTTAAATATTAATTTAATATCAAGCGGAAAACAATAAACTTGCAGAAAAGATGGTAAACAAAAGGTGCAAAAATTAGTACACATATCAGGATTTCGACAATTAATGTCTCTTCAGTGATGTTAGGAATCGAAACGGTATTATATATATATATATATAAAAACAACATTTTCCAAATGACCAAAAAAGTGAAAAAAGTATATTTTAACAAAACGCATTTGACTAACAGGTCGAACAACAGATGTTCTTAAACCCTGCTGACTGCAATTTGCGATTGGCAAATAAATGGATATGTTGTTGTTTGCCATTAGGTGATAGTGTCCATTCTATTCCTGGTCTATCAACATTCTGCCTATGCTATTACGGTAGCGATCACATACACTTTTCTTTCCACTGTTAATTAGTTTCAGCAGCACAAATCTCTGTTTAATTTGTGTCTTAAATCAGATTCAATGTACCCCTTCAACTATACAGGTGATTTCTTTTATAATTTACATTTAAAAAGTGGTTTTTGTGTCATTAATAAATTAACTTGTCTGTGGAAAATTTAGAATCCTTTTCGTTGCCTTTGGCATGTTTAAAGTGAAATAGTTGTAATCATTCCCCTGTTGAATGAATCAATAAACCATGTTTTTTTTTAACATTAGCGACATAACTTTTTGCTCATTCCACATCTGGTACATTTCGAATTAAAGAATGTTTCAGTTTTTACCAATACATCAATTCTCATTCTCCATGTTCTCAACATTCTCAAATAACTTTTAAAAAGTGCATTTGTTTTGATAATATTGAGAGAGACCATGTTAATAAATAAAGAAAAATGTTGAAGAGAGTTCAGCGACAGAAAAGTAGACGGGTTTGTATTAAGGTGTTTGAAGCCGTGTTTTGCATCTTGATTTTTTTTTAATTACGTAGACTGCACTTCCATTTACAACTCACTACGTTGTATAGATGCAGTTTCATTTTGTATTGTCATTTTTATAGTTTTGAAATATGTTGTAGGTCTAGGCTTGTTGTCAAAAGCATAAATCACGAAATAAAACATAGTTTACAGTGCTAGGTTTCGAGAAAATTAAGGCTAAAAATGGGTAATTTTGCATTTTTGTAAAAAAAAGATAAGCAAAGTTATAATTTGTTTTACAGTAGATATTCTGCATATTAAAGTAGTGATAAGTGAAAATAAGGAGAAAATAAATTTAAATGAATGATTAGTTTAGTATTTAATACATGGTTGAAATTAGTAATAAGATGCGCAAACTAAAGTATGATTTAAAAAAATTAAAATGCGGAAATCGTGGGGTTCTTACAGAGTCATTTTTCTCATTTTTCTACATTAACTGCCTTTAGTGATGCTTTCTAAAAAAAAAAAAAAAAATAAAATAGAAATATATGTCACCGTGCTGGAGTCGAGGGTAAATCGCTATTAATCCCAACAACTGGGTCCCCTCCTTGGTGACCTGAACGTTAGCGCGAAAATGCACGACGTCGCTTGCCTGTCTTTTTATTCTGTTGTTAAGGAGATTTGTTAAGTTATTACGAAAATTTGAGCAGCCGCTTTTCCGTTATAATGCACTTATGTTTTATGATAAACGGGGTACATTATTGCATAGCATATGCAGTACCGATTTTCTACTTTATCTATGAAGTTCCTAACAAATGTTAGAAACCACTATTAGTCTATAGATTTTTTTATTTTAACAGTGCTTCATTTTTTTTTCATTTTGTATTTTTTCTTGAGGTGATATGATTGTTCCGTCTAACATGTTCCGTGTAACAGGCAAACCCCTTGTTACATGATATCTCATCTCTATCTTATTTTTGTATATTCAATGCGTCCTTTTCAAACATCTACTGGGAAATAATTGTATTATAACATTGAGCGTTATCTACAGCCTATCACGATGTGCATAATCGTGGACAATGAAAGTCCAGCTTATAAAACAGAAATAATGATATTCGATTCTTCTTCTTCTTGAATTGTTCATAATCTTTTACAAAAACAACTGAAGTTATAATTCATAATTACATGACTTTTGGAAGAAAAAACAAAACAGTGATTTGTTTCTAATATTGTTCTCACCATGAAAATGCTGAAAAAGAAAGGATTCTAATATTACACAACCTTTTATGTGCCTATCAAACTGCGGATCTGTGCATGTCTTAGCAGGTACCGTTGTTTAGTAACGTTGTGTCCTTTCAGGATTGTTTGTATAAGCAGGTCATTTTTGTTGTTGCATATGTTTTTATACCCAGATGTTCCCTGACTTATTTGGCACTTTTAATGGTAACATCAGTTAACGTCTAAATACAGAGATAACGTCAGGATAACATGCAAGTACATAATATGTTTTAAACAACTGAAAACCGACAAATGAGAATTAGAAAGCCCTCTCTGCCATGTGGTTCTGAGCAAAATTATTAGAAACTTTTCATACTAGACCTTATGTGTATCGTTTTATGTTGAACGCCTAATAATTTCAGATGAGAAGAACAAAATATATGTAAGATGAACGAACGGAACGACAGACAGATAGATAAATACTCGCCTTTTGGCATGCCCAGCTAAAAAATTGACTTTAATCTCCATCCGTTGATCAACGATATATACCTTGTTTTCAATGTGAACATATGGGTTTGTTTGTAAGAAACTCATATCATTTACCGTCCCTTACAAGATCAAACAACTCTCGACAAAGAATTAGCACCAATTATTATTCAATTGATATGATTTTAGTGTAAGTAATTTCGTATCAATTATGTATTATATTTTCGTATTTATTATAAATTTTTATTTCAAATTTTTCATTTGCAAAATGTATTTTTGCATTTTATGAATTTGAATACAAAAAGTAAATGCCCTTTTTCGTCGATCTTGTTTTTATGTTATACAGCAAGACAAGCTCAGACTCTGGCCTGTTGTATATATTAGTACATTTGTGGTATTTGTCGGTATACCTTGAAACAAATTTTATTTGCTAATTGAAAAGCTTAATGAAATAAGTTACTGTGACTTGACTATAGGTGTTGCTGTTTACCTTTACCGATTGTTCAACCAGTTTGTAAAATTGACAATACAATTGGGACATTTAAATTGACCAGTTGGTATTTTTAGAGTTGAGTCTACCTTGATGCTACCTGTACTGTTTTTTCTTCACCTAACCCAACCTTACAGCATGCTTTTTTCCTGAAGTTTTCTTAACCTAGGGTTATTCTATAAAATTGATAGGGAAGAAAATATTATTGGTTTTCATTATTTTAAATCCCCAATATAGATGATTAATCTAATTTTTATCCAAAATCTAAATCAATAAACGATTTTCTTCACTGTATGTTAATATGTATGAAAAATAAAAACTGCTTTTTCATAATAAATGAATCATTAAATTTCTAACCCTTATATATAGTATTGTTCAATTGTCACTGAACAAGAAAAAGCTATTCAGGTGTTTACAGTTTCAATTTTCAGATGTATATATATGTTATGCATTTCTTCATATATCCAAACAAACTTTTCGTTTTGGAGTATTATTCACAGTGTTTGAAATCTATTGGAATCAATGTGCATAAAATATTGTGATTTATTCTATTATAATTCATTTCTTAGATGCCATTTAATTTCGCGTCTTAACATGTGACTTGTTTTTTTCCAAGAATGGATTGTCATGAATGTATCAAGGAGGAAATAATTCAATCAAAATGTTTTATGTGGCTTTCACAAGATGATGTACATGTAAAATGTGAAATAATTATGGAGTATACCATGCAGTGTTATTATTTGAAATCTATTAGGATTTTTGTGCATAAAATACTGTGTTCACTCAAGGAAATTCACTTTTACAATTACAGTCTTTTTTTCATTGAAAAGAATGTATTCCTTAAGTTATTGGCCATACAATTGCCAAAGAAACACAACATTTAGAAGGAAAAAAGAGAGATTTGTTTTTACTGTTATTTCAAATTTTAGGAGTGAGCAAGCCAGCACAAGAATGTATATATGTAATTTTTTTTCTTGCAGGGTATTTATTTGCATGTTGTATAATGTACTACATTTCCTCTTAAGGTGGTACCCAACAGGTGACACCAAAAATTTCCTGTCGTTTAATTTCTTTGATTTATTTTATGGTGAAACATAATGATATAACCTGCAAAATATCAAAAATTCTTGGAATTCTAACCAAGGGTTTCCGCACATTGTCAGTTTAAAACCCCCCTTAAATCAAAGATATAACCATACAAGGCTTAAAGAGTGGTTAATGGCTATTTTTATTTTTTGGAAGTAAAAAATAATAAAAATGCTTAACAATTAACATTATTGCGTTAGGGTGGAATCAGTTTCAGCTAATTAACCTGAAATTTAAGGCTATTTTATAAGTTTTAGCCAAATCTTGAGCTGAAAATAGAATATTGTACAAGAAAATACCCCAAAATGAAATGGCTAAAGATCCATTTTTTTTAAAGAAATCAAAGATGTAGAAAAATTGTGTTGTTTAATTTCCCTGAAAAAGTGCATATAATTCAAGGAACATTACTAGGTAACACTGTTCAAGATTTAGAATTTTTGAACCAACCAAAACCGACAACCAGCAAACTTTGTCATCCCCCCTTTTTTCCCTGAAAATGCCATTTTTAGTCTGTAAAAGTGCCGTTTTCTTAATAACTCTGTATTTATTTCATATAATTGAGACCAACTTATATGAATATTTACCTATTCCATTATATCACTTTAAATTTCATAATTTCCATACTTGCACTCATGTTCTGTACATGAAGTGAAAGCAGGGCGGTCATTAAGGGTCCAAAACGGACAACAGACACACTTTGTCATCCCCCGAAAATAATGTCATTTCAAGTCAATATAAGTGCGTTATTCTAAGAACTCTTTATCTGTATTTCTTATAAATGTGACCAACTTTTTATATTAGTAACTTATTTCATTGGATATATAGCAGTTTAACAAACACTAATTTTGATCATTGAGAAGCTTAATATTTACCTACCAATAGAACGTAATTCAAACGTTCAACTGATTTTTACGGAGTTATCTCCCTGTAGTGTTATGTACCACCTTAAGTTTTCATAGCCAAATACTATGAGTGCTCGGCTTTCTTTTATATCTCTTTGGTTTTTTTCTAATAGGAGATAACTCAAATTATATTCTGTGTAACTCTTGTGGAAATCTTCATCATTTTATAGTTTCCATAATTTTCCACGATTAATAAACACCACAACAAATGTGTGCATTCCTTCATTTAGACATTTGTTCAATACTTGACATGAGCCTTGCCCAAAGTGTTAACAGTGTGCATAGTGAAATATCAAAAATAATAGTTATGAATAAACTGTTTTATTTATTTATTTATTTATTGACACTGATATTTGATATTCCATCTAGTATTCCAGTTTGACTATTTGAAATAAGTTTTAAATAATTTCCTAATTTTATTTACTTTGTGGAATATTTTCTTACATTGTTCACTATATCACAAGATTTTACTACATCCACAGTATTCTGTTTAATTTACCAATGATATAAATCCCAATTAAATAGGTGCAGAGTCTTTATATTCTTCTCTATATATACTTTTCCAATATCACATTCAAAATTGTTATCCTCACATTATGTTTTTTTTGGAATATTTTACTTTTATTTTTCACTTTATCACTAGATTTGAGTATATCCACAGTCAATGACTGTATTCACATTTTATTTCATTTCCCATGATATATATTCCATTTAAACAGGTGAATCATCTTCATACTAGATCCAAAATTTTATAATGATTATTTTCAAAATCACAAAGCCACAGCAACATGTTGGGTGAACTTATTTCTACAATGTTTTTTTTCCTGTTTGAGGATTCTCCAATGAAAAACGTAGGGAAATGAATTTGTTAAAATATCAGTAGTTTTTTTTAGCAAATATTAGAACATGAAATAAGTTTGCATCTTGTGGTCATATTCTAGCTTTATTCATATCATATATACTAATTCGTACTGTATGCATGCTATACTGGAGCCTTAATGCCACATGGATAACTTTTGAAAGACCTATCCAAGTTACACTACAACAGTTACAATTGAACATGTGAAGTGATGGGGCAGCATCCAGGTAGACTCTAAATGCATGAGTGATCATTTATTCATCAACTCTAACAATACCAACTGGTCTTTTTAAATGTCCCAATTGTATTGTCAATTTTACAATCTGGTGGAACAGTAGGTAAAGGTAAACAGCAACACACAGTCAAGTCACAGTAAGACATCAGGGAAGATTAATTATGTATTGTTTGTTACTTATACCTATTTAACTGTATAAAGATAGAGCCATTTATACTGTTAAGCAGCAGCGGCAATAAGGCCCTTTTTTGGCCCAAATATTAGTGAAAAAGAAGAGTTACCATACATATTCTTGAATGTGTCATTACTACACTAAGGTATAAGAGGTTCAGAAAATAGGAAAAAAGAATAAACATTTAACAAATTACCTTGGCAACAAGCCATAACGAAGTTTGTATATTTGGTAACAAATCTTAATTTTCCTTTGTTTTACAACAATTTGACGCAAGAAACAACTTTATTTTTGGTGAGATTATGTGAATGGTATCAGCACGAATTCACGTGTATGTGTAATGTGTGCGCTTTGTTTGCTCATCATATTTTGACCTGTTAACTTGTAAGCCTCATCAAACAATTTGTGTGAAATTCCCACCGCATACCTCCTTTAATTTTATATCTAGAAGTAGATATGTATATATGGGGCATATTTTTCTCCCAAACTTTGCTATTCTTTGTCATTTATTCAACTGATATGATTTTAGTTTATTGTAGGTTGTCTGTCTGTCTGTCTGTCTTAAAAGCACCATACTTGTTTTTGTAAGGGGGGGAATTAAAATTAAAATTATATTTCTGAAATATACATTAAGCCCTTTTCAACCGATTTTGATAGTTTTTTCTTATGTTGTACTGTTACACCACTGTCCTAGGTTAGGGGGAGGGTTAGAGCCTTCAAAACTAGTTTAACACCGCCACATTCTGTATGAACCCAAGTCAGACGCCTGTAATTCAGTGGTTGTCGTTTGTTGCTGTATATCATATTTGTTTTTCGTTCATTGTTTTGTACTTAAATCAGGCCGTTAGTTTTTTTTCGTTTGAATTGTTTTACATTTATCATTTCGGGGCCTCTTATAGCTGACTATGCGGTATGGGTTTTACTCATTGTTCAAGGCCGTATGATGACCTATAGTTGTTAATTTCTGTGTCATTTGGTCTCTGGTGGAGATTTTTCTCATTGGCTATCATACCAAATCTTCTTATTTTTTATTAGCATTCGTTTTAGAAGGCGTTAAGACTATTGCACACCATTATTATAAGTTTGCACTAGTGATTTATTATCTGTTATAAATAAAGAAAAGAGTTACGTGCTTTTCTTGTATTCCTGTATTTATTCTATCGTTCGTTTGTTTTTGTACATTTAATTATTTCACTGTTGGAGATAAAAAAAAAAAAAAAAATGGGCAGAGACCCGGTTTGAGGTGTAAGAAAACAAGTTAAAGTCAGCCATAGATTGAACCATCTCAGGAAGTATTGCGGACTGTTGAATAGATTTATGGCTCAATTCATAGACTCAACACAATTTAGAGTTAGACATACCAGTACTGTGTACACACCCATGTATTGTATAAGACCAAATGTTGTCATAGATGGTGTTTTTTAAATGTTTTGGTTGGTGGACTGTTTTGTTATTGACATACCCCGAACCTCCAATTTTTCAATATCTTAATGTTTATCAAAACAAAATATATCCAAATCCTTTACCAAAGTGCCTGTTCTTTTCATTGCAAATGTAAAAATCAAAGGCACTTCTTTTACGGGCGTAGACATTGCCGTCTGCCAGAAACATTATATAATTCAGGCATCGTTTTAATTAAATATCGTTCAAGCTTGTTTTTTTATTACGGAAAATAACACGCATGACGTACAGCCAAAAGTAAAGTTTTTGTGGAATTTGAATGTTTAACGTTGCGCCAAGAATTTATTCCCTTGAAACTGTAAAGGATCGCCTTAACAATCTAGAAAGGTTGTGTGATATTAATAAAGTTCCATGAAACAAATTGATGAATAAGTTTACAGACGACAAAAGCTCAGTGCTGACGTAATGAAAAAAAAAATGAGGGAAATCTTTTTGAACGGTTCACTCCCTCATTTACACGGGTAACAATATCAATATTTTAACCTCCATGTTGTATTACTTGATGTGATTAACACGATCGGATATATAGAGTAATTGATTGACTAATTGCTTACATCAAATGGCAAACATTACACGTTCGATTTTTTTACAAACTGTAAATATCAAATCTTACCCGATGGCTAGTTATCGGTAATCTGTTGCATTAAATCTTCTCCTTTAAGAAATTGAATGATGCAGTGTTTGTTTAAAAAAAATCTGTGTTAGGAAACCGTCCCTTTACTGTAGAAAACTAATTACTATGGAATTGGTTTTCGAAATTGAGAATTACGAATTTTTAGATTTTTCCCTTTCTGTGTCTTGGTAACGTTTGTTGTCACAATGTTGGAAAAATGAGATATTTCAGATTTTCGTAATTTTGGTCGTTTTTATACCTCAAACGGATTATGACCATATCATATTTCTTTCTAATTAAATCCTAAAAGCATCGAGTCTTGTCATTGCCAGTGGCGAATCTTTGATAGGGCGTGCAGGGCGTTCAGTCCCCCTATTGATCGCCAAAAAAAAAAAAATCTCATATCACAATTATATGGATTTTTAAGCATAAAATCGTCAAAAATTGTTTTGCCTAGCCCGGCTCGCCAGTTTGTATTGCCTTTTCGGGAATTACGCCTCCCTCTTTTTCACAAGTCCTTGATCCGCTCCTGATTTCGCTAATACTTGTACAAAAATGGAAGAAAATCGTCAAAAAAGGCATTTAGATTCGATCTCCTTTATCTAAACTTGGATCTTTTAAAAAAAAGTATATGTAAGTTTAATCAAATGTGTATTATCACAGTTGCATGGGTTTACTTTTGAACATGTTACAGTATTATGTCAGACTCCTAAGCATGTATCTATACAGACTAGTGGATGAAGTTCACTCTAAAATGTTCCTTCTGGGAGACATGATAAAAGTTATAATTCAGTGAAATATTATCCTTGGGAAGACATAATAAAAGTTACAATTTAGTGAAATGATACTGAGGGGAACACACAAATCAATGTACATCTAGGTATACATAAACACACAAATCAATGTACATCTAGGTATACATATTTAGTGAAATGTTCGGCTTGAGAACCTTGAAATGGTTTCCTAGGTAACACATGATACAAATTATCTTTTAGTGAAATGTTCCGCTTGGGAGCACATGATATCAAAGTACTGACGTGCTGTTTACTCCGATAAACCCAAGATCTGATTGCTGGCAAATAAATGAAAAAATGTTCTACCTCATAGACTACTAGCAGTTGCTTTTTCAAGTCAAATATCAAACATTTCAGCCACATTTAAGACGTTAACATACTGTTTGAACCTGTCCTAAGTCAGGAATCTGATGTACAATAGTTGTCGTCTGTTTATGTAGTTCATACGTGTTTCTCGTTTCTCATTTTTATAAAGATTAGACCGTTGATTTTCCCGTTTGAATGGTTTTACACTAGTAATTTTTGGGGCCCTTTATAGCTTGCTGTTCGTAGTGAGCCAATGCTCCGTATTGAAGGCCGTACCTTGACCTATAATGGTTTACTTTTATAAGTTGTTACTTGGATGGAGAGTTGTCTCATTGGCACTCATACCACATCTTCCTATATCTATTATTTTTACATGTAATCAATTGTCTAGGTTCTGTAGGCATAGAGAGTCGAAAGGAATAACAAAAAAAGTTAAATGTGTTTTGCACCTTACTGGATAATACATTTAATGGATGCATTTCGATCAGACGTGATTGTGTTCAAAACAGATCCCCTTCCCCAATACAAGACTGGAGAAGTTTATGTGACTATAATTCTATACTAATGTGACTCTTGCTTGAGTAAACAGTATGCATAGACCTTTTTGTACTTCCATTAGTTTTAAATAATTCTTATTTACTCACTGTTTCTTAATTATGCCATGACCCCATCATTAAATCCATGTAATGTCTACCATGTATATAGGAGTAATTGTTTTATTTGTCTTAATTAATTGATAAAACGGAAGAGGTAAATCACAGAAGCATATATTGAATTAAGTTCCTGCTAAACTTCAACCCCCACACACACACACACACACACACAAACATATTTTCAGTCTGATCCATATAATGAAGCAGAAAACAATTACCTACTACAGCGATCCCTACGACATATAATATAGAAAATGTCCCCTCCCCAGAGTATAGACCTAGCACGTCATGGCTCGAAAACCAAAAACAGCAAAGTGGGCTTCTTTTTGGCAAAATACAAAAGAAATATTGCCCAAGGTCAGCAACTGAAAGCATAAAGAAATGCATCTAGTTTGACCATCCAAATACATCGTTGTCACTCTTAATATGTCTGCATGATAGTAACCATTTCCGAATGTGAGCGTTTAAATAGTGAGATCATGTTCCTAAAAACGGATTAGCAATGTTGAACGTTTACTATATATTTATACTTATACCTTGATATGATAGTTTACACTTTTCGGGCATCATAATTATGTGATATGATCAGAGTATAAACCCTGCTTTGTACTGAACCGACACAATAAGCCTGATTCTTAACGTGCTTTTTTACAAGGAAACAGTCCTGAGGTAGACATGTCAGCCTACGAGGAAAATTATTCTGACATTGTGTCGACCAATCTATGCTCTTACTCCTAAATGCCGCGTGCCTAGCGGAGAAGCAGCAAAGACGTATTTCCAAGTCTGGTTTTAACTGGCCGGGGTCCGAAAGCAACAACTTCCCACACTCGAGGGGAGCAGGCTACAAAAAGACCACGAGGCGGTAAAAAAAATAGAATTATAATACATTTTGTAAACCATGTGTTTTGTTACTACCTATAATGACCTTAATATCAACTAAACATATTGAAATATTTTTGAAAGTTCGTTTTGATAAAACCCTCTGAAAAATTTCTGGATCCGTTCCTGTTGATCCTTACAAGCATTGTCAAAAAACAAACTAAGTAAAGGGATGGTACTTTACTTCTGTTTTCTTAACATTTACTTCAAATTAATTTATTTATGTTATCAAACATATCTTCTATAAAATGATAGACAAGCTGTGTATTGTGTATATCATACACTAATAAATATAAATCTTTATGCCCCCGCCGTAGCGGAGGGGGCATTAAGTTTTACCTTTGTCCGTCCCGAAATTGGTTTCCGTTCTCTAACTTTAGTTTGCCTCCACCAAATGTAATGAAACTTATACAGATTGCTTATTATCACAAAATACAGATTAAATTTGAATTTGGGTGGCGTCACTTTTACCTTTCTAGAGTTATGCCCCTTTACAAATGGAAAAATTGCTAGGTTTTTTGTTTCCGTTCTCTTACTTAAGTTTGCCTCAACCAAATGTTTGAAACTCTTATACACAATGCTTATTACCACAACACACAGATCAAGTTTGAATTTTGGTGGCATCACTTTTACCGTTCTATAGTTATGCCCCTTTACAAATGGAAAAATTGCTGAATTTTTCGTTTCCGTTCTCTAACTTAAGTTTGCCTCAACCAAATGTTATGAAACTTATACACAATGCTTATTATCACAAAACACAGATCAAGTTTGAATTTTGGTGGTATAACTTTTATCGTTCTAGAGTTATGCCCCTTTACAAATGGAAAATGCTGAATTTTTCGTTTCCGCTCAATAACGTAAGTTTGCCTCAACCAAATGTTATGAAACTTATACACAATGCGTATTACCACAAAAACCCAGATCAAGTATGAATTTGGGTAGCGTCACTTTTATCGTTCTTGAGTTATGTCCCTTTACAACGTAATATAAAAGCGGGGGCATCATCTGTGTCCCAAGGACACATTCCCAATTTATTTCAAAATTATGTAGAATCATGAGATGAGAGCATATATTGTCTCCGTACTGTTATATTGATAAACTATGAGTAATCTCAGTGATAAATACATATCAGTGATATAATACAACTCTTGAAAACTGGATTCAAATTTAAAAACATATAGGCTTATAATTCAAATTCAAATTCAAATGTTTATTGCCATATTAACTTTAAACAATAACTTTGTGACAAATACAAACTAGTATATATATATACAATATAATTGAAATTCACAAATATATATACACAATCATGTACAGTAAATAGTCAAGAGTCTCATGTCCTCAAATCTAATGAATTTTTAAAGTAGAACCCCAATTTATTTACTTCTGATGGTGTTGATGAATTGAGCATGAAAATCACCTTTTCTTCATCAGACAAATCTTGAACAGAAAAATTTATTTCCAAATTATAAAAAAATGTGTTCCTCAGCTCCCTATTTAATTCACAAAAAGTTCACGTATGAATATATTTTTACATACTGGGTAAACCTTATAATGATTACTTAAAAATACGAACGCACAGATAAGAAGTATTATTCAAGATAATTGCATTCAGTTTCATGTATTAATCCCATGTTAACCATAATAGTTAAGCATTACCAGTTTATTGATAAGAAGTGAAATCTGTTCGATCGATGATGTAACAGAAATAGTGATAGTATTCAAAAGGTCATTTTGTTATTCACAAGTAACATGAATATGAATACAATTATTAAAAATCATTCGCGTGCATTATTGGTACTTAGATGACCCATGTATCTAGGTACCTGTTCGTTATTATGATATTCATGATTTTTTACTGATATACATTTCTCAAGACAAAACATGTTGATTACAAATAAATGTTCTTAAACAATATTTTCATGAAATTTCATTGATAATATTTTAATTTAATATATGAAGCGATAAGGGATTCCATTTCGCACTCGATAACGTACGTGGATACGCAGTAATGCAGTACAAGGCACAAACACAACAAACATAGAAACACCAATCGACACAAAGCACCGAGTCCTCGCAGTTACCTAGCAAGTTGTGAACGCTCAAACCCCCATATCTTATTTTAGGTAATTACATTTTAAAGATTTCTGTCATGTTATTATGTACCAAATATATTCTAACTTTGAAAAAATGTCTTTTTATTTACTCTCATTTAAATTTTAGGCATTAAGATTAATGCGTCGACACATTTTTCAGGATTTAAGCTTACAACCTAGGATTTAAGAGTAATGCCTAATATCATTTAGGCAATAGACTTACTGCCTTGGCATTAGTCTTTTGCCTTGGATTAAGCTTAATGCATAATTTCACGTATTGCCGCTAACATATATACACAATCATATACAGTAAATAGTCAAGAGTCTCATGTCCTCAAATCTAACGACTTTTTAATATAGAATACCAATTTATTTACTTCTGATGGTGTTGATGGATTGAGCATGAAAATCACCTTTTCTTCATCAGACAAATCTTGAACAGAAAAGTTTATTTCCAAATTATAAAAAAAAATGTGTTTCTCAGCTCCCTATTTAAATCACAATCTAATAAAAACTGCTTTTTCATCTTCTGTTATGTTACATTTAAGACATACTCGCTGCTCTCTAGGGATATCAGAATGTCTTTTTTTTATATATCTAAATTATATTCTCTAATTGTAATTTTTTTTAATTAAAGTTCTATATGTAAAGTTTGGTGTTCTTAAATAGTCTTTAAACAATAAATTTTGTTTAAGGTTCTTATATAAATAAAGACTACTTTTTCATCATTTTTTCATTTTTTATGAATCAAATATTCAAAGTAGATTTTAGAACTTGTTTTTATGTAACCTTTAAATGAATTATTTATTTTAGGTCTGAACTATTCATGATCTTTTAGGATTTGTGTAATATCTTTATTAAGTTCACATACGAATATTTGTTTACATAGGTAAACCTTATAATGATTACTTAAAAATACGGACGCATACATAATAATGTCTTTGAAACAATTATTCTATAAGAACTATTATACAAGATAAATGCATTCAGTTCCATATATTTATCCCATGTTAACCATAATAGTTAAGCGTTGCCAGTTTATTGATAAGAAGTGAAATCTGTTCGATCGATGATGTAACAAAGATAGTGATAGTATTCAAAAGGTCATATTGTTATTCACAAGTAACATGAATATGCATACAATTCTTAAAATTCATCCGCGTGCATTATTGGTACTTAGATGACCCATGTACATGTATCTAGGTACCTGTTCGTTATTATGATATTCATGATTTTTGACTGATATATATTTCTCAAGACAAAACATTATTACAAATAAATGTTCTTAAAACAATATTTTCATGAAATTTCATTGAAAATATTTTAATTTAATATATGAAGCGATAAAGGAATCCATTTTGCACTCGATAACGTCCGTGTATACGCAGTAATGCTGGTTTGAAAGCACGCACAGAAACTCGGCCATAACAGTAATTTGGATTCCCTCACGGTAATCCGAGTAAAAAGTAATAAACAGGCTGGAAGTTCCGAAGGTGAAAGATGTGCAATAAATCGCAAACAAACGCCATAAATTGACTGTCAGCAATTAAGATTATAGATAATTTCCCGCCATACAGAAGGAGCAGTGCGTGTGATGCTTGGACGTTAAATAATGTAATAAGATATGACCATGCATGATTGCTTTTTCGTGTTTTTTTATTATTAATTTTTTAGGTGGGGGTTGTTATTTGCATTACTTTTTAATGTATACAAGCTTTTTCCAAAACATTATGCTACTACATATAACTCCTAACCGATTTGCTGTCATTGCTTGATTGATTTATTAATTGTGGTTTGCTCTTCGTCCAGTCGCAAATATTGCATGCATGATTAGGACGAGAACCGAATTACAATAAATACAATTATAGGTAGGTCCTTTATGCCACTGCATAGAATTTAAGCATCCCGCACGATTTTACGTGTTGCGGGTCGGAATAAGAACAATGAATACATTGGGGTGTAATTGATTGAATGTTAACAAAATAATTCTGACGCCCATCATTTAGATATTGACAAATATATTGACATCAATGTTAAATTGAGCATAGAGCATTACATGATATAATTGTTTCGATTCTAACTGGAAAATTTAGAACTTGCAATCTTCGAAGCGGACCTATAAGAAACGTTCGAAAGGCGGCCAATTTGATTTGACGAGGACAATGCTTTGTAGAAAACCTTCTATTTCACGATTAACAATGATCAAAAAATCAAAATTTACTTTCAAAATGATTTTATTCTTAAAATTTCCTAGCAAGCAACACAAACACCAATGTCCATTTTGATCTCCGGCGTTGTTCAAAATAAATCTGACGCTGCAATTTTAATTGTGACGTCAACACATGCAGCAATGTTCTATTGGAATAAGAATATGTTTTTTTAAGAACAAGAAAGAAGGACGTCATATTTTAATGATTACTTGACGTGCATTATGCACATCTCATGTATTGTCAGAACAAATGAATACTATTTGGTTTATACGTGAACGAGAGAGCCATGAACAACACACAAATAAACAACATTCAGTACAGATAAATATACGGTTTTCAACAATTTGAAGGTGTCAACATGATGGGTCAAGTTCAAGTATCGCCCTGAGTTTAAACATGAAGTGAATCTATTTATCAGAGACTATCAAACATTTGTCCTCGACACGTTTTTTTGCTTGTTTAATGAAATCTCAACCCAATTCTAACCTACAAAAGATTAAGAAAACTAACAATAGGTACGTAAAAGAGGATGAATTAAAAAGAAAAAAAGAAAATCACCCTTAAGGTATAGAACCTCTAATTTGGATTAGGTCAGAAAGAAAGAAGTAGGTATTGCAAAGAAAGTAGTTCCTATGCATAGCTGTCACTTTTTCAAGTAATCTTTTTTAAATAATTGTGGTATCAAATGAAAGCTTAAGGACTGGAATCAGTGTAGAACCATTGTTATTTTTTCTTTTGAATAATAAACAAATTTATGAAAAATAGGAGAGCATATTTGCCCTGTTGATCAGATCAGAAGTACAATGTACCTGTTTTTGTTCTACCAAAATTGCGGGAGCCAGTGCGTCTAATATGCAATAAAATGTATGTTGAATTTTCAGCACAAGTCAGGATAAGGTATTATTTTGACATGAAATTACTGTCACTTTATTTAAACTTGAGACAAAATAGCGATCAATACTTGAAGTTGCAGAATTAAACATAGAAAGCAATGGTGTTATTCCTTGACAGTTTAATGGATTTATAACACAAGTACTAAAAAAAATACGGTTTTCTGTATTTACCTTCAACAGGAACCCTCAAACCAAAACATTTTAAAATCAAGGATAAATAAATACCTGAATAGGTGAAGAGCTATATGAACAAAAGGAACCTAGAAAGAAACCAGATTCCCGTCATCTGTCTTTATTGTGATATAAACAGACTTTCACGTGAACAACTTGACCATTGCCTTATGATCAGGATCAACTTATCCATTCAGAGCACGTGATTTATCATCGTCTTTTGGTTTGGTTCTTGTTGTTTAATCCTTTCTGTGTAATATTTTTGTTTTTGTTAATGTGTTTGCCATTTCGTTGATTTGTTGTGTTGCCATTGTGTTGTTTGTTTTTATTGGAAAAAGAATTTCGATTACCTCCTTGGAATATGTTCTTACTTTATATAAAACACGATTCTGGCTGACTAAAGTATACACCCCTTCTTTTCCACTAAAACATAGAATAAACCATTTGAAGGACTGTATGGATATTTGTATCTGTATAATTAACATCCTCTACGCTAAAGTTTACGTTTTCAGGGCTGGAAATCTCCTTAGTCGAAGTAAAAATCTACAGTACAAGTCTTTATTTTAGCGCTAGATATCTTAAGGCCTGTGGTTTAATTAATTTTAGTCATATTCTTCAAGTGAGCTTTGTGTGCCAGAATTTCCATTTAAATCCATATATATAGTTAGGAAGCATAGCAAATGCAGTTTTACAAGAGGAATCAAGTTAGTAAGGTAAATGAAACTTGTTGAATAAAATCAAGATACGTGTATGTATCCAAAAAAAATGCCATAGAAAGATATTTGATAGAAGATGTTTTCATTATATATGGTAATGACTTTTTATTGGCTGCTTGACATTTAGTTGGTACTATTTATCCATATGTAGGATAAAAATAATGATCGAGGTGAATATTTCTTGCTTTGCACTAAAACAACATCCTGAGCAAGATAGTTATATTGCTATACATGTAGATCCTAATGTATTAAAATATTCACTGAAAATACCTGTCATCCCATTCACATGCATTATTCTGACTGCGCAAAATAGTCTTTCCGTTTGCTCCTAAAAGCTACAATGCATTTAAAACTCTAGTCCTGTAGCTTGGCTAGAAGTGGTTGAACCAATTACACACAATTATTATGAGCATGTCAATCACAATACCATCACCTTGGTCTCGTTGCAACTCTTTAAATTCCCCCAAACAAATGAAGAGTTCTGCTTTCATACCAAAATCCTAACAAGGGGATATGAGTTGTCATGAACATCAAATACTTCTGTGATTTTTTAAAAAGTTCATGGGAATTTACAATTCATTTCAACCAAGATAGATTGGTCTATGGATCGGGGATGACGATGGTCCTTACAAATATTGATGTGTTTGTGGTCATCTAGCGTAAGATTTTTAATTTTTGCATTCGAGAACAGGTCTTCAAAGGTAAAACGAGAAGCATTTCGGATAACTGTGTGTTAAATAACTACTTGTCTACGGCAATGAGCTAACACAACTGCATGTTGACATCCCGATTGTTTTACCTTTTAATTACAAATCGATGTATCACACATGCCTTTGAAACGATCGGAGCATTATATGCAACAGAATCTAGACTTTTTCATCTTGATAGTGGCTTTAATAATAAAGTCCAGAAACGAAAAGTTTCAGTGTTTTAATAGTCACAGTGATCTAGACTTAACCTACTGACTTTAAATTATTACAGGCAAATGAAAGTTTAGTTTGGTGTCGGTTGGTTGGGCATATGGTTAAAAAAAGTCATTACAACACAAATCTTTTGCCAAAAGTTTGTGTTCGTCTATTGATGCTATGCATTTAACTTTGACCTACTGACCTAAAAGTCAAAAGTCTCGTAAAAAAGTAAATGCTGTTTTCAGCTATAAACGAATGTTACTTTTTCTCTAATAAATTGCATTAAACATTTTTAAACAATTAAACTGTAACAAAGCTTTTTCTAAAGAAATCAAAATGAAAAATAAGCTGTTGAGGGACCAGCCTTTGAAATGTTACATTAATTTTATTTTGATAAATCTGAATTAGAAATAAGCATTATTTTATATTGATTTAACAAAAAAAAAATATTTTAGATTTCATTCTTTCAATTTTATTGATTGCCACTCTGAAAAATAGATGTAACATACATATGCATGTACACTGCATAGTGATAGTAAATCCACAAAAGACTAGTTTATATCAATATAAATAGAAGCCAAAAATATAACAGATATGAATAAATGTAGATGTAAAAGTAATATACGAGTTTTAATGTTCTTCTTTTGTGGTATGAGATAGCAGTTTGACGTTCAGTTCAACACCCTTTATATATGTTTTGAATATAAATACAAAAACCTATATCTTTGTTACACTACTTCATAAAATAAACAATATTAAACATTTAAAATACTTTGATAATACATTTAATTTAAATTGTGTAATCTTATTATATATTATGAAGCTTGGAATATGCCTCTAGCTCATTAACACTGAGATTATTAGTGTAAAACCTTCTCTTGCTCGATCATTAGACTTCGATCTTAGGATTGCACGTTTTCCTGCTGAAGGTTGCTGATTCTCTCTTGGTAAATTATATCATTAGGCAAATACAAAATTATAGTAATACACTCCATATATATATTTCAAATAAATATAAAGAACTTTACTTGGTGCTCCCAAGAGCCTTTTTACACCAAGGTGCAATATGCTTTGCTATCTGAATATATTTGATAATGGAATGTATTATAAGTGTTGTGCTATAATTGTAAATAATGCGAGCTTACATACAAGTACATATGACACTCCCTAGCAAGACTGGATATACAATCAGTGAATCTTTGACTTTGGATGAATATCAAAAGCATCTCAAATTTGAAGGGCATTTATTGCACATTCAGTTTTTAGCTGAATGTTAATAAAAAAGAGACTATAACATTAACTTTATATGTAAAGGACAAAACTCGGATCTGATAAAAAATAACTTCAAGGTGAAGTTTTGTTAATGAATCTTTGGCAAGCCTGACTTATTGTTTTCGCCATGTTTAATTGACGTCAAACATTTCATTTAATAATCTGTCTATCAAGCTACAATTACAGTAGCACACAGGGATGGGGTAATCGTAATCTGTAATCGTAATCGATTGTAATTGATTACATTTTTTTAAGTAATCGACAGTAATCTGTAATCGACAATATTTTCGATCACATGTAAAAATTATGATGTAATCATTTGTTACTTTCGATTACATTTCAATTACTTTAGTAAAATATTTTTATCAAATAGAACCTAGTTTAAATAAAAAAAAAAAAAAAAAAACAACTGCTTCTATTCATTGGTTTATAGTACAGATAAAATATAATGTATAAATAAAGAGGTTATCCCGTAACAGTGTGGATGACACGAATACTTATGCTGTTAATAATACTGAATCATTTACCTTTAACTTGCTTGTCATAAGCTGTCGATAACAATGATTTTACGCTCACTCAGTCTGTAAGAGGTCTTTCAGTGGGGATTTAAATAATCACTTGTTACACATTTCGATACTCAAAATGAAACTTTCTTTTCACAAAACTTTAAAGGAATTTGTTTTAAATATTCTTTATATAAGCACACACAACAGTTTCATTTTAGACAATAATTCTTCAGAGCTAATATCATTAAATAGTCGAAAAACATATTTACATATTTCGATGTTCATTGTAAAAAATCAAGTTGATGGGGTTAATTCACAAAATATTTTAAAAGAAAAAATACTCCCTCGTTGTGATCATTTAAGAGTAGCATACCATTTATTCAATTCATAGGATTTGTTTGTGAAAAGAGTTCCGGAGAATGAAAACATTCATTTGTATTCTAACTGGACATGTTTCAAATGAATTATCGTTTGAATAATTCAGTCATAAAGATAACTCATATGATCAGTTTGCCTTGGATATACAGAACTCAATTGCCTCTATCTATGTATATATCTATATGTACCTCTTATTAACTAAAAAACGTTTCTGTTTGTATAATGTTTTTATGTAAAGGGGAAACATGTGTGTGATACTTTTTGATTCTTTGACCGATGGTAGTTATAGTCATAAACTAAATTTCAGTACTCGTTGATATATCATTCTTGTATCTGATTGATTTGGGTCTTTTACTTACAAAACTTATTTTCTTGAAACGTATTCTATTGTTGAAGAATGAATGATGCCCGTTTTGTTTTAATTTTTTGTCGTTTGTTTGTGTCTCATTGACGTATAAGACACAACCGGATCCCCTTTTCTTCATATTAAAAAAAAAAAAAAAAATAAAAAAAATACGAGATGACATCAATGCCAATTCATGACACAACATACATAAGATTAACTAACAACAGGAGAAAGAAAAGGAACAGAGCTTTCATGTTTGTACTTAATCTCGAAGTCACAACGTTAGTCAAAAACAAAAGATGAAAATGAATGAATAAATTATAAATCAAAATAAGAACCCCCATAAAAAAAGTCATGAAAATAATCACTCAAAGAAAGACGGGCAACTTCATTAACAAAAGAAGAAAATATATCGGCATACGAACTACAGAGCACAATATATATACATATTTCATTGCGACCTTAAAAAGTTGGGGCGATTTCTTTTTTTTTTTAATTTGAAAAAGGAAAAAAAAATACTTTGTCTCAGAATAAAGACGAACAAAACTAATTAATTCTTATTCAAAATTAGTAAAAAAAAAAAAAAAAAAAAAATTACGACACTGAGATTAAAAAAAAAGTAATGTTCAAAAAAACAACACACACACTCAGAAACAGAAGAATAGTCGGTGCATAATCATGAATACGTTTCTGCTGCCAAAGGTTTTTCACAAGTATAATAGTTAGCAGAAAAGTTCAAGTTTCCTATATACACCAAACTATAAATTTTACCTATTTCATAAAGTAAATGCAAATTTCATAAGGTTTGGTCCAAATAGCTTTTTACTGTCCAATATCTTGCTAATACGAAAAAGACAGTACGAAAGTATAATTTGCCTATGTTTTGTAATTGCACAACTATTTAAAGTTGATCATGCATTCGTTCTAAAATTTCATTTTAGACAAGATAAAAGTTAAAAGATACTAAGTGAAAAAAATAACCAACACATGCATTGTAACTTTTAAAGCTAGTTAAATTAATTTTTATGTTTGAAAAACGGGCGATGTCATAAATAAATGTTTTATAACAAACACACCGGTAGAGAATGTATTCAATATTCATGATATTTATCAAAACGCAAGGTTTATTCCTGTACCTGTTTTTCGAATTATTTGAATTAGTCGTTGAGAACGTTTGGCGACCCTACAGTTTAAATGTCCATAATACGTACGACGTGATAAGTGAGCGTTGCAGACGAACGTTCATCTAATCTGACCCAGGCAATTGATGACCTGAGCGCGCCACACTGTTATGAAAACGATAATATGACTTTAGAGTTCTATCAAATGACTTATT
>JAASAO010003700.1:0-19813 GCA_017311375.1 Mytilus coruscus | reverse complement strand
TTGTTTCCATGGTTACGGCGGCCATTTTGAAAATTCCAACTTCAAATGCAACTCTGCCCATGCCAGTAACCATTTCTGTAAAGTTTCATCCAGTTTGCAGCAATTTGATTATTTTTGAAATTTTGGACATTATTGCTGTTTCCATGGTTACAGTAGATAATTCAAAAATTCTAAAAGCAGACATCTCATTGCCACATGTCATGTTATATATCATTACAGTTTCATTGACTTTGGTGAAATACTCTTTGAGAAAATGCTGATTTTATGCATTTTCCCATAGGGTAATGTAAAATTTGCCCCCAGTTTCCATGACAACGGCGGCCATTTTGGAATATCCAAATATTGTCTTGACATCTTAGCAGACTGGGTAACATTTTCATAAAGTTTCATCCAGTTGGGTCTTATAACGAAAGAGTTAGAATTTTTGATATTTTAGCTGTTTCCATGGTAACGGCAGCCATTTTGAAAATTCCAAAGTCAAACTGCAAATCAGCACATGCCAGTTACCATTCCTGTGGAGTTTCTTCCAGTTTGGAACACTTTGATTTTTTTCGCATTTTTGCTGTTTCCATGGAAACGGCGGCCATTTTTTACCATTCCATAGCAAGGTGCACAACTTCACATGGGGTTCCTCATTATAGTAGAGTTCCATCAACATTGATCAATTGATTCCAAGAACTCGCGCGGACAAAATGCGTGGAAGAAAAATAATAAAACAAGTAATCCTGTGTTAGGATGCTAACACAAAAGTCGCCAAACGGCCCCAACCATTGTTCTGCTGTTTCCATGGTAACGGCAGCCATTTTGAAATTTCATAGTCGGATAGCACATCTACACATGACAGGTCACATTACTTACAAGTTTCATAAAATTGGACCAATTTTCAAATTTAGGCATTCGTGTTTCCATGGTTACGGTGGCCATTTTGAAATTCCAAAGTCAAATGCCACATCTACATAAGACAGTCAACATTTGTGTAAAGTTTCATTAAGTTTGAAGCATTTTGAATTTTTGACATTTTGCAGTTTCCATGGTAACGGCAGCCATTTTGAAAATTCCAAAGTCGGATGGCACATCTACACATGACAGGTAACATTACTGTCAACTTTCATAAAGATTGGACCAAATCTAGATTTTCGCATTTTGTTGTTTCCATGGCAACGGCGGCCATTTTGAAATTCCAAAGTCAAATTCGAAATCTACATACACTCGTTAACATATCTGTAATATTTCATTAAATTTGAAGCATTTTAAAATTTTCACATTTTGCAGTTTCCATGGTAACGGCGGCCATTTTAAAATTCCAAAGTCGAATTACAGCTACATATGGTGCTACCTGTAATAATCTATCATTATATAACATAAAAGTACATAGGAATAATTCAACACTATCACATGACTAATCACATGACTATTGTTCAAGAATGTTCCACGAAAATTCACCCCCCTCAAATTATGCCAAGGAGACCCCCTACTGAAATAAAAAAAGTTCCATGTTGAAGCAGACATGTGTCTCTTAATATTCATAAAAGTAATCATAATTCCATCTACTCTACATACAGTAGCAAATTT
Organism: Mytilus coruscus; assembly: GCA_017311375.1. Lineage (NCBI taxonomy): Eukaryota > Metazoa > Mollusca > Bivalvia > Mytilida > Mytilidae > Mytilus > Mytilus coruscus. Next base: position 18,241 of record JAASAO010003700.1, on the reverse strand, counting down.
AAGAAATGTAAAATAAATTTGACCCCACCCATCTTTGAGCCCCCCTAATTATGCCAAGATGACACCCTGGTATCATGAACATTGGGTTCTGCAACCCCATGATGCAGACCCATACCCAGAAAAAATATAAAGTTTCCATCCTCTATAGCTTCCAAGAAAATGGTAGGACAGTTTAAGGGTTTAGAAAAAGAAGAATAAGAATAATAATAATAATAATAACAAGTAATCCTGTGTTAGGATGCTAACACAAAAGTCGCCAAAACGGCCCCAACCATTGTTCTGCTGTTTCCATGGTAACGGCAGCCATTTTGAAATTTCATAGTCGGATAGCACATCTACACATGACAGGTCACATTACTTACAAGTTTCATAAAAATTGGACCAATTTTCAAATTTAGGCATTCGTGTTTCCATGGTTACGGTGGCCATTTTGGAAATTCCAAAGTCAAATGCCACATCTACATAAGACAGTCAACATTTGTGTAAAGTTTCATTAAGTTTGAAGCATTTTGAATTTTTGACATTTTGCAGTTTCCATGGTAACGGCAGCCATTTTGAAAATTCCAAAGTCGGATGGCACATCTACACATGACAGGTAACATTACTGTCAACTTTCATCAAGATTGGACCAAATCTAGATTTTTCGCATTTTGTTGTTTCCATGGCAACGGCGGCCATTTTGGAAATTCCAAAGTCAAATTCCAAATCTACATACACTCGTTAACATATCTGTAAAATTTCATTAAATTTGAAGCATTTTAAAAATTTCACATTTTGCAGTTTCCATGGTAACGGCGGCCATTTTAAAATTCCAAAGTCGAATTACAGCTACATTTGGTGCTACCTGTAATAATCTATCATTATATAACATAAAAAGTACATAGGAATAATTCAACACTATCACATGACTAATCACATGACTATTGTTCTAGAATGTTCCATGAAAATTCACCCCCTCAAATTATGCCAAGGAGACCCCTACTGAAATAAAAAAAGTTCCATGTTGAAGCAGACATGTGTCTCTTAATATTCATAAAAGTAATCATAATTCCATCTACTCTACATACAGTAGCAAATTTAAGAAATGTAAAATAAATTTGACCCCACCCATCTTTGAGCCCCCCTAATTATGCCAAGATGACACCCTGGTATCATGAACATTGGGTTCTGCAACCCCCATGATGCAGACCCATACCCAGAAAAAATATAAAGTTTCCATCCTCTATAGCTTCCAAGAAAATGGTAGGACAGTTTAAGGGTTTAGAAAAAGAAGAATAAGAATAATAATAATAATAATAATAATAAGAAACGGGACAAAAACAATAAGTCTCCAAAACTCCGTTTTGGCGACTTAATAATAAGAAACGGGACAAAAACAATAAGTCTCCAAAACTCCGTTTTGGCGACTTAACTAGATTTGCCATTGCAAGCAATAGCGGATGGCACCCTCCCCATTGCCAGGCGAGCGGCAGCCATTTAGAAAATTCCAAAGTCAAAGAGTGCATCTACACATGCAAATTATCATTTTGTAAAGTTTCATTAAGTTTGGAGCATTTTGAAATTTTGGACATTTTCCTGTTTCCATGGTTACGGCGGCCATTTTGAAAATTCCAACTTCAAAAACAACTTTGCCCATTCCAGTTATCATTTCTGTAAAGTTTCATCCACTTTGAGCGTTTTCATTTTTTTTAAATTTTGGACATTTTTGCTGCATCCATGGTTACAGTGGATAATTCCAAAATTCTAAAAGCAGACATCTCATTGCCACATGTCATGTTATATATCAGTACAGTTTTATCGACTTTGGTGAAATACTCTTTAAGAAAATGCTGATTTTATGCATTTTCCCATAGGGTCAATGTAAAACTTCCCCAGTTTCCATGACAACGGCGGGCATTTTGGACTATCCAAATATTGTCTTGACATCTTGGCATACTGGGTAACATTTTCATAAAGTTTCATCCAGTTGGGTCTTATAACGAAAGAGTTAGAATTTTTTATATTTTAGCTGTTTCCATGGTAACGGCAGCCATTTTGAAAATTCCGAAGTCAAACTGCAAATCAGCACATGCCAGTTACCATTCCTGTGGAGTTTCTTCCAGTTTGGAACACTTTGATTTTTTTCGCATTTTTGCTGTTTCCATGGAAACGGCGGCCATGTTTTACCATTCCATAGCAAGGTGCACAACTTTACATGGGGGTCCTCATTATAGTAGAGTTCCATCAACATTGGTCCATTGGAATCCAAGAACTCGCGCGGACAAAATGTGTGGAAGAAAAATAATAAAAACAAGTAATCCTGTGTTAGGATGCTAACACAAAAGTCGCCAAAACGGCCCCAACCATTGTTCTGCTGTTTCCATGGTAACGGCAGCCATTTTGAAATTTCATAGTCGGATAGCACATCTACACATGACAGGTCACATTACTTACAAGTTTCATAAAATTGGACCAATTTTCAAATTTAGGCATGCGTGTTTCCATGGTTACGGTGGCCATTTTGAAATTCCAAAGTCAAATGCCACATCTACATAAGACAGTCAACATTTGTATAAAATTTCATCAAGTTTGAAGCATTTTGATTTTTTGACATTTTGCAGTTTCCATGGTAACGGCAGCCATTTTGAAAATTCCAAAGTCGGATGGCACATCTACACATGACAGGTCGCATTACTGTCAAATTTCATAAAGATTGGACCAAATCTAGACTTTTGGATTTTTGTTGTTTCCATGGCAACGGCGGCCATTTTGAAATTCCAAAGTCAAACTCAAATCTACATACACTCGTTAACATCTCTGTAAAATTTCATTAAATTTGAAGCATTTTAAAAATTTCTCATTTTGCAGTTTCCATGGTAACGGCGGCCATTTAAAAATTCCAAAGTCGAATTATAGCTACATATGGTGCTACCTGTAATAATCTATCATTATATAACATAAAAAGTACATAGGAATAATTCAACACTATCACATGACTAATCACATGACTATTGTTCTAGAATGTTCCATGAAAATTGACCCCTAAAATAATGCCAAGATGACCCTGGGCTGAAATAAAAATGTGGAATGGACACCTGGACATCGGTCTCTTGTATTACACAAAACTTAAAGGTTCTACCAGTAGCGAATCAATAGTCGAAAATGACCCCACCCAAGTTCCGGCCCCAAAAGTGCCAAGTTGACCCCATTTGAAATAAAAATAGTGAATGCACCCTAGGATACTACCCCAACATCATACCAAATATAAAGTTTCCATCATTTAAGGCTTGGAAGAAAATGGTCGGACAAATTAGGGTTAAGAAGAATAATAATAATAATAATAATAATAATAATAAGAAACGGACAAAACATAAAGTCTCCAAACTCCGTTTTGGCGACTTAATAATAATAAGTAATCCTGTGTTAGGATGCTAACACAAAGTCGCCAAACGGCCCCCAACCATTGTTCTGCTGTTTCCATGGTAACGGCAGCCATTTTTAAATTTAATAGTCGGATAACACATCTACACATGACAGGTCACATTACTTACAAGTTTCATAAAATTGGACCAATTTTCAAATTTAGGCATTCGTGTTTCCATGGTTACGGTGGCCATTTTGAAATTCCAAAGTCAAATGTCACATCTACATAAGACAGTCAACATTTGTGTAAAGTTTCATTAAGTTTGAAGCATTTTGAATTTTTGACATTTTAGCAGTTTCCATGGTAACGGCAGCCATTTTGAAAATTCCAAAGTCGGATAGCACATCTACACATGACAGGTCACATTACTGTCAAGTTTCATAAAGATTGGACCAAATCTAGATTTTTCGCATTTTGTTGTTTCCATGGCAACGGCGGCCATTTTGAAATTCAAAGTCAAATTTCAAATCTACATACACTCGTTAAGATCTCTGTAAATTTCATTAAATTTGAAGCATTTTAAAAATTTTCACATTTTTGCAGTTTCCATGGTAACGGCGGCCATTTTAAAAATTCCAAAGTCGAATTCCACCAACATATGGTGCTACCTGTAATAATCTATCATTATATAACATAAAAGTGCATAGGAATAATTCAACACAATCACATGACTAATCACATGACTACTGTTCTAGAATGTTCCATGAAAATTGACCCCTAAAATAATGCCAAGATGACCCCGGCTGAAATAAAAATGTGGAATGGACACCTGGACATCGGTCTCTTGTATTACACAAAACTTAAAGGTTCTACCAGTAACGAATCAATAGTTGAAAATGACCCCACCCATTTTCCGGCCCCCAAAAGTGCCATGTTGACCCCATTTGAAATAAAAAATAGCGAATGCACCCTAGGATACTACCCCAACATCATACCAAATATAAAGTTTCCATCATTTAAGGCTTGGAAGAAAATGGTCGGACAAATTAGGGTTAAGAATAATAATAATAATAATAATAATAATAATAATAAGAAACGGGACAAAAACATAAAGTCTCCAAAACTCCGTTTTGGCGACTTAATAAGTAATCCTGTGTTAGGATGCTAACACAAAAGTCGCCAAACGGCCCCAACTATTGTTCTGCTGTTTCCATGGTAACGGCAGCCATTTGAAATTTCATAGTCGGATAGCACATCTACACATGACAGGTCACATTACTTACAAGTTTCATAAAAATTGGAACAATTTTCAAATTTAGGCATTCGTGTTTCCATGGTTACGGTGGCCATTTTGAGATTCCAAAGTCAAATGCCACATCTTCATAAGACAGTCAACATTTGTGTAAAGTTTCATTAAGTTTGAAGCATTTTGAATTTTTGACATTTTGCAGTTTCCATGGTAACGGCAGCCATTTTGAAAATTCCAAAGTCGGATGGCACATCTACATGACAGGTCACATTACTGTTAAGTTTCATAAAGATTGGACCAAATCTAGATTTTTCGCATTTTTGTTGTTTCCATGGCAACGGCGGCCATTTTGAAATTCAAAGTCAAATTCCAAATCTACATACGCTCGTTAACATCTCTGTAAAATTTCATTAAATTTGAAGCATTTTAAATTTTTTACATTTTGCAGTTTCCATGGTAACGGCGGCCATTTTAAAAATTCCAATGTCGAATTACAGCTACATATGGTGCTACGTGTAATAATCTATCATTATATAACAAAAAAGTACATAGGAATAATTCAACACTATCACATGACTAATCACATGACTATTGTTCTAGAATGTTCCATGAAAATTGACCCCTAAAATAATGCCAAGATGACCCCGGGCTGAAATAAAAATGTGGAATGGACACCTGGACATCGGTCTCTTGTATTACACAAAACTTAAAGGTTCTACCAGTAGCGAATCAATAGTAGAAAAATGACCCCACCCATGTTCCGGCCCCAAATAGTGCCAAGTTGACCCCATTTGAAATAAAAATAGTGAATGCACCCTAGGATACTACCCCAACATCATACCAAATATAAAGTTTCCATCATTTAAGGCTTGGAAGAAAATGGTCGGACAAATTAGGGTTAAGAATAATAATAATAATAATAATAATAATAAGAAACGGGACAAAAACATAAAGTCTCCAAAACTCCGTTTTGGCGACTTAACTAGATTTGCCATTGCAAGCAATAGCGGATGTCACCCTTCCCCCATTGCCACTAAGTGGCAGCCATTTTAAAAAATTCAAACCGGGATGCTTATATATGCATGGCTATACATGTTTCTGTAAATTTTCCGAACATTTAGAGCATTTTTATCATATAAATTTTTTGACATTTTTGCAGTTTCCATGGCAACGGTGGCAATTTTGGAAATTCCAAAGTCAAAGTCTCATCTGGACTTGCCAGTTAAGAATCATATTAAGGTTCATTAAGTTTGGAGCATTTTGTAATTTTGGAAATTTTGACATGTTTGCTGGTTTCATGGTAACAGAGACCATTCCCAAAATTTAATGACAGGTACTACATTGGTACATGGAGGAACATACCATTAAAATTTCAATGGATTTGACATACCATTTTAAGAAAGTAATGCCACTTTTAGGTTTTGGATCATTTTGACCTGTTTTGCATTGTTTCCATGGTAACGGCAGACATTTTGAAATTCCAACGCCAAATTCCACATCTACAAATGTTGCTCATCATTTCTGTGAAGTTTCATTAAATTTTGAGCATTTTGATATTTTTGAAATTTTGGTGTAGTTTCCATGGCAACATAGTATATCCAGTGATTGCCAAAATCATCCAAAACCAGTATATAGTGGCACCTACATTGTATTAGAATATCATGATTCTAAGTTTATGCATATCCAAATAATCCACCCAAACTCTAAAATTTTATTTTTCACCTTTCTTTGGTTTCCATGGTGATCCATTTTTAGTGCCAAATTTGCACTGCAACTCGTAAGTCAGAGTTCCTTGTTATAGTGAACAACCATTAAGTTTGGTGCATTAGGCTCTGAGAAAACTGCTGGACAAAATTAGGTGGAAGAATAATAATAACTAGATTTGCTATTGCAAGCAATAGCGGAGGATGTCACCCTGTACTGGACATTGTCACAGTAGCAGCAACCATTTTGAGTGTACCAAAGTCAAATGGCACATCTTTTATACATGCTGGAATTGGCATGTCTTTGATCACCCCTCCCCTTTTTTTTCCCGTAGAATAAGTTTGAGTTCTATACAGTTTGGGAATTCTTTAGAATCTAAAATTAGACCCACGCGCGAGGAAGAACGTGGCGTCACGTGATGTGCAAGTATATTATAGTGGACTTAGCATATTTATATTCTTTTAAGAGGGACCTTGGACAGACAACATGTGTATATATTGACGGAGCGGCATACTAACTGTTCATTTTGTTCTTCAAGAGCTCGCGTATCTCACGATGCATGTATCTTATCTTGTACAATTAAATTACACGTTCATCGATTGATTTCAGCTAATGTGTATATTTTAGCAGGTTTGTGATTCACGGATGTGTACTGTTATGCAAGTACAGAAATGTCACTAATATGTACTCTTAGTGTTTCTCTCTCTCGGTGGCGATTTTCTGTTCAAAGTACGATTTTGTAAAGAATAGAAGCACGTTAAATTATATATATTTTCTTCTAGCATATTCTAGAAGATGTTTTGCAGTACAGATTTGTACAAATGTATTGATCGTATGCACATACTCTTGATTACGGAATTTTGCCTCAAATTTACGAGGCGTTTTATATATAGAAAAAAGATGTGGTATGATTGACAATGAGACAACTCTCCACAAGAGACCAAATGACACAGAAATTAACAACTATAGGTCACCGTACGGCCTTCAACAATGAGCAAAGCCCATACTGCATAGTCAGTTTATGCCCTCGCTGTTTCCATGGCAACGGCGGCCATTTTGAAAATGCCAAAAGACAAATAGCAACTCTGCACATCCCAATAGACATTTCTGTGAAGTTTTATCAAGTTTGGAGCATTTTGAAATTTTTGGACATTTTTTAATTTGTGCTGTTTCCATGGTAACAGTGACCGATTCCAAAATTTTAAAGACATGTGCCACTTTGGCAGATGACCAGGAATATACCATGAAAGAATCATGGAATTTGACCTACCATTCTAAGTGAGTAAATGCTACTTTTAAGAATTTCCCATAGGGTCTAATGGTAAATCTTTCTCCAGTTTCCATGGTAATAGCAGCCATTTTGGAATTTCTAAATAGGGTCAACACATCTTGGCATGCCAGGTTACATTCCCATAAAGTTTCCTCCAGTTGGGTCTTATAATGAAAGATTTAATGGATTTGCAATTTTGAATTTTTTTTCACATTTCTTCTGTTTCCATGGTAACGGCAGCCATTTTTTAGTTCCAAAGTTGCACTGCAACTCGAAAGTCACGGTTCCTTGTTATAGTGCACCATCATTTAGATTGGTTCATTTGGCTCTGAGAAAACTGGCGGACAAAATTAGGTGGAAGAAAAATAATAATAATAATAATAACAAGTAATCCTGTGTTAGGATGCTAACACAAAAGTCGCCAAAACGGCCCCCAACCATTGTTCTGCTGTTTCCATGGTAACGGCAGCCATTTTGAAATTTCATAGTCGGATAGCACATCTACACATGACAGGTCACATTACTTACAAGTTTCATAAAATTGGACCAACTTTCAAATTTAGGCATTCGTGTTTCCATGGTTACAGTGGCCATTTTGAAATTCCAAAGTCAAATGCCACATCTACATAAGACAGTCAACATTTGTGTAAAGTTTCATTAAGTTTGAAGCATTTTGAATTTTTGACTTTTTCCCAGTTTCCATGGTAACGGCAGCCATTTTGAAAATTCCAAAGTCGGATGGCACATCTACACATGACATGTCACATTACTGTCAAGTTTCATAAAGATTGGACCAAATCTAGATTTTTCGCATTTTGTTGTTTCCATAGCAACGGCGGCCATTTTGAAATTCCAAAGTCAAATTCCAAATCTATATACACTCGTTAACATCTCTGTAAAATTTCATTAAATTTGAAGCATTTTAAAAATTTTCACATTTTGCAGTTTCCATGGTAACGGCGGCCATTTTAAAAATTCCAAAGTCGAATTACAGCTACATATGGTGCTACCTGTAATAATCTATCATTATATAACTTAAAAGTACATAGGAATAATTCAACACTATCACATGACTAATCACATGACTATTGTTCTAGAATGTTCCATGAAAATTGACCCCTAAAATAATGCCAAGATGACCCCGGGCTGAAATAAAAAATGTGGAATGGACACCTGGACATCGGTCTCTTGTATTACACAAAACTTAAAGGTTCTACCAGTAGCGAATCAATAGTCGAAAAATGACCCCACCCATGTCCCGGCCCCCAAATAGTGCCAAGTTGACCCCCATTTGAAATAAAAAATAGTGAATGCACCCCTAGGGATACTACCCCAACATCATACCAAATATAAAGTTTCCATCATTTAAGGCTTGGAAGAAAATGGTCGGACAAATTAGGGTTAAGAATAATAATAATAATAATAATAATAATAATAATAATAATAATAATAAGAAACGGGACAAAATATAAAGTCTCCAAAACTCCGTTTTGGCGACTTAATAATAATAGGAAAAGAAACAGAGGAAAAGCAATATGTCACCCGACATTGTCGATCGGGTGACATAATAACTAGATTTGCCATTGCAAGCAATAGCGGATGTCACCTTCCCCCATTGCCACTAAGTGGCAGCCATTTCAATAATTTTAAACCGGGATGCTTATATATGCATGGTTATCCATGTTTCTGTAAATTTTCAGAACATTTAGAGCATTTTGATCATTTAAAAATTTTGACATTTTTACAGTTTCCATGGCAACGGTGGCCATTTCAGAAATTTCAAAGTCAAAAGTCTCATCTAGACTTGCCAGTTAAGAATCAAATTAAGTTTCATTAAGTTTGGAGCATTTTATAATTTTTGGAAATTTTGACATTTTGCTGGTTTCCATGGTAACAGAGACCATATTTAATGACAGGTGCTACATTGGTACATGGAGGAACATACCATTAAAATTTCAATGAATTTGACATACCATTTTAAGAAAGTTATTGCCACTTTTAGGTTTTGGATCATTTTGACCTGTTTTGCATTGTTTCCATGGTAACGGCAGACATTTTGAAATTCCAACGCCAAATTGCACATCTACCAATGTTGCTCATCATTACTGTGAAGTTTCATCAAATTTTGAGCATTTTGATATTTTTGAAATTTTTTGGTGTAGTTTCCATGGCAACATAGTAGTTCCAATGATTGCCAAAATCATCGAAAACCAGTACATAGTGGGCATCTACATTGTATCAAAATATAATGATTCTTAGTTAAAGCATCTCCAAATAATTCACCAAAACCAAAAACTGGAATTTTTCACATTTGTTCCGTTTCCATGGTAACGGCAGCCATTTTTAATGGTCTTCAGACCTACTGCAACCCGAAATTTTGTGTTCCTCATTATAGTTAACTATCATTAAGATTGGTTCCATTGGCTCCAAAAACTGCCGGACAAAATTAGGTGGAAGAATAATAATAATAAAAAAGAAACGGAGGAAAGCAATATGTCACCCGACATTGTCGATCGGATGACATAATAATAATAATAATAATAATAATAATAAGAAACGGGACAAAACATAAAGTCTCCAAAACTCCGTTTTGGCGACTTAACTAGATTTCACCCTGTACTGGACATTGTCACAGTAGCAGCAACCACTTAAAGTGTACCAAAGTCAAATGGCACATTTATTATACATGCTGGAATTGGCATGTCTTTGATTCCCCCCCACTTTTTTTTTCTCATCCGGTAGAATAGGTTTGAGTTCTATACATAGTTTGGGAATTCTTTAGAATCTAAAATTAGACCCACGCGCGAGGAAGAACGTGGCGTCACGTGATGTGCAAGTATATTATCGCGGACTTAGCATATTTATATTCTTTTTAGAGGGACCTTGGACAGACAACATGTGTATATATTGACGGAGCGCCATACTAACTGTTCATTTTGTTCTTCAATAGCTCGCGTATCTCACGATACATCTATCTTATTTTGTACAATTAAATTACACGTTCATCGATTGATTTCAGCTAATGTGTATATTTTAGCAGGTGTGTGATTCACGGATGTGTACTGTTATGCAAGTACAGAAATGTCACTAATATGTACTCTTAGTGTTTCTCTCTCTCGGTGGCGATTTTCTCTCAAAGTACGATTTTGTAAAGAATAGAAGCACGTTAAATTATATATTTTTCTTCTAGCATATTCTAGAAGATGTTTTGCAATACAGATTTGTACAAATGTATTGATCGTATGCACATACTCTGATTACGGAATTTTGCCTCAAATATACGAGGCGTTTTATATAGAAAAGAAGATGTGGTATGATTGGCAATGAGACAACTCTCCACAAGAGACCAAATGACACAGAAATTAATAACTATAGGTCACCGTACGGCCTTCAACAATGAGCAAAGCCCATACTGCATAGTCAGTTTATGTGCCCCCGCTGTTTCCATGGCAACGGCGGCCATTTTGAAATTCCAAAGTCAAATTCAAAATCTACATACACTCGTTAACATCTCTGTAAAATTTCATTAAATTTGAAGCATTTAAAAAAATTCACATTTTTGCAGTTTCCATGGTAACGGCGGCCATTTTAAAATTTCCAAAGTCGAATTACAGCTACATATGGTGCTACCTGTAATAATCTATCATTATATAACATAAAACCTACATAGGAATAATTCAACACTATCACATGACTAATCACATGACTATTGTTCTAGAATGTTCCATGAAAATTGACCCCTAAAATAATGCCAAGATGACCCCGGCTGAAATAAAAAGTGTGGAATGGACACCTGGACATCGGTCTCTTGTATTACACAAAACTTCAAGGTTCTACCAGTAGCGAATCAATAGTCGAAAATGACCCCACCCATGTTCCGGCCCCCAAATAGTGCCAAGTTGACCCCATTTGAAATAAAAATAGTGAATGCACCCTAGGATACTACCCCAACATCATACCAAATATAAAGTTTCCATCATTTAAGGCTTGGAAGAAAATGGTCGGACAAATTAGGGTTAAGAATAATAATAATAATAATAATAATAATATAATCCTGTGTTAGGATGCTAACACAAAAGTCGCCAAAACGGCCCCCAACCATTGTTCTGCTGTTTCCATGGTAACGGCAGCCATTTTGAAATTTCAAAGTCGGATATCACATCTACACGTGACAGGTCACATTACTTACAAGTTTCATAAAAATTGGCTCAATTTTCAAATTTAGGCATTTGTGTTTCCATGGTTACGGTGGCCATTTTGGAAATTCCAAAGTCAAATGCCATATCTACATAAGACAGTCAACATTTGTGTAAAGTTTCATTAAGTTTGAAGCATTTTGAATTTTTTGACATTTTTGCAGTTTCCATGGTAACGGCAGCCATTTTGAAAATTCCAAAGTCGGATGGCACATCTACACATGACAGGTCACATTACTGTCAAGTTTCATAAAGATTGGACCAAATCTAGATTTTTCGTATTTTTGTTGTTTCCATGGCAACGGCGGCCATTTTGGAAATTCCAAAGTCAAATTCCAAATCTACATACACTCGTTAACATCTCTGTAAAATTTCATTAAATTTGAAGCATTTCAAAAAATTCACATTTTGCAGTTTCCATGGTAACGGCGGCCATTTTAAAATTCCAAAGTCGAATTACAGCTACATATGGTGCTACCTGTAATAATCTATCATTATATAACATAAAAGTACATAGGAATAATTCAACACTATCACATGACAAATCACATGACTATTGTTCTAGAATGTTCCATGAAAATTGACCCCTAAAATAATGCCAAGATAACCTTGGGCTGAAATAAAAAATGTGGAATGGACACCTGGACATCGGTCTCTTGTATTACACAAAACTTAAAGGTTCTACCAGTAGCGAATCAATAGTCGAAAAATGACCCCACCCATGTTCCGGCCCCCAAATAGTGCCAAGTTGACTCCCATTTGAAATAAAAATAGTGAATGCACCCCTAGGGATACTACCCCAACATCATACCAAATATAAAGTTTCCATCATTTAAGGCTTGGAAGAAAATGGTCGGACAAATTAGGGTTAAGAAGAATAATAATAATAATAATAATAATAATAATAAGAAACGGGACAAAACATAAAGTCTCAAAACTCCGTTTTGGCGACTTAACAAATAATCCTGTGTTAGGCTGCTAACACAAAAGTCGCCAAACGGCCCCAACCATTGTTCTGCTGTTTCCATGGTAATGACAGCCATTTTGAAATTTCATAGTCGGATAGCACATCTACACATGAAAGGTCACATTACTTACAAGTTTCTAAAAGTTGGATTAATTTTCAAATTTAGGCATTCGTGTTTCCATGGTTACGGTGGCCATTTTGAAATTCCAAAGTCAAATGCCACATCTACATCAGACAGTCAACATTTGTGTAAAGTTTCATTAAGTTTGAAGCATTTTGAATTTTTTGACATTTTTCCAGTTTCCATGGTAACGGCAGCCATTTTGAAAATTCCAAAGTCGAATGGCACATCTACACATGACAGGTCACATTACTGTCAAGTTTCATAAAGATTGGACCAAATCTAGATTTTTGACATTTTGTTGTTTCCATGGCAACGGCAGCCATTTTGGAAATTCAAAGTCAAATTCCAAATCTACATACACTCTCTAACATCTCTGTAAAATTTCATTAAATTTGAAGCATTTAAAAAGATTTCACATTTTGCAGTTTCCATGGTAACGGCGGCCATTTTAAAATTCCAAAGTCGAATTACAGCTACATATGGTGCTACCTGTAATAATCTATCATTATATAACATAAAAGTACATAGGAATAATTCAACACTATCACATGACTAATCACATGACTATTGTTCTAGAATGTTCCATGAAAATTGACCCCTAAAATAATGCCAAGATGACCCCTGGCTGAAATAAAAATGTGGAATGGACACCTGGACATCGGTCTCTTGTATTACACAAAACTTGACGGTTCTATCAGTAGCGAATCAATAGTTGAAAATGACCCCACCCATGTTCCGGCCCCCAAAAAGTGCCAAGTTGACCCCCATTTGAAATAAAAAATAGCGAATGCACCCCTAGGGATACTACCCCAACATCATACCAAATATAAAGTTTCCATCATTTAAGGCTTGGAAGAAAATGGTCGGACAAATTAGGGTTAAGAAGAATAATAATAACAAGTAATCCTGTGTTAGGATGCTAACACAAAAGTCGCCAAACGGCCCCAACCATTGTTCTGCTGTTTCCATGGTAACGGCAGCCATTTTGAAATTTCATAGTCAGATAGCACATCTACACCTGACAGGTCACATTACTTACAAGTTTCATAAAATTGGACCAATTTTCAAATTTAGGCATCATGTTTCCATGGTTACGGTTGGCGTTTTGAAATTCTGACGTCAAATGCCACATCTACATAAGACAGTCAACATTTGTGTAAAGTTTCATTAAGTTTGAAGCATTTTGAATTTTTTGACATTTTGCAGTTTCCATGTTAACGGGAGCCATTTTGAAAATTCCAAAGTCAGATGGCACATCTATACATGACAGGTCACATTACTGTCAAGTTTCATAAAGATTGGACCAAATCTAGATTTTTCGCATTTTCTTGTTTCCATGGCAACGGCGGCCATTTTGGAAATTCCAAAGTCAATTTCCAAATCTACATACACTCGTTAACATCTCTGTAAAATTTCATTAAATTTGAAGCTTTTAAAAATTTCCACATTTTGCAGTTTCCATGGTAACGGCGGCCATTTTAAAATTCCAAAGTCAATTTACAGCTACATATGGTGCTACCTGTAATAAATATAAAGTTTCCATCATTTAAGGCTTGGAAGAAAATGGTCGGACAAATTAGGGTTAAGAATAATAATAATAATAATAATAATAATAATAATAATAATAATAATAATAATAATAAGAAACGGATAAAAACATAAAGTCTCCAAAACTCCGTTTTGGCGACTAAATAAGAAACGGACAAAACATGAAGTCTCCAAAACCCGTTTTGGCGACTTAATAATAAAAACAGGACAAAATATAGTCTCCAAAACCCGTTTTGGCGACTTAATAATAAGAAACGGACAAAACAATAAGTCTCCAAAACTCCGTTTTAGCGACTTGACTAGATTTGCTTTTGCAAGCAATAGCGGAGGATATCACCCTGTACTGGACATTGTCACAGTAGCAGCAACCACTTAAAGTGTACCAAAGTCAAATGGCACATCTATTATACATACTGGAATTGGCATCTTTGATCCCCTTTTTTTCTCATCCCGTAGAATAGGTTTGAGATCTATACATAGTTTGGGAAATCTTTAGAATCTAAAATTAGACCCACGCGCGAGGAAGAACGTGGCGTCACGTGATGTGCAAGTATATTATCGTGGACTTAGCATATTTATATTCTTTTTAGAGGGGACCTTGGACAGACAACATGTGTATATATTGACGGAGCGCCATACTAACTGTTCATTTTGTTCTTTAATAGCTCGCGTATCACACGATACTTGTATCTTATTTTGTACAATTAAATTACACGTTCATCGATTGATTTCAGCTAATGTGTATATTTTAGCAGATGTGTAATTCACGGATGTGTACTGTAATGCAAGTACAGAAATGTCACTAATATGTACTCTTAGTGTTTCTCTCTCTGTCGGTGGCGATTTTCTCTTCACAGCACGATTTTTGTATAGAATAGAAGCACGTCAAATTATATATTTTTTTCTTCTAGCATATTCTAGAAGATGTTTTGCAGTACAGATTTGTATTTGATCGTATGCACATACTCTTGATAACGGAATTTTGCCTCAAATTTACGAGGTGTTTTATATATAAAAAAGAAGATGTGGTATGATTGCCAATGAGACAACTCTCCGCAAGAGACCAAATGACACAGAAATTAACAACTATAGGTCAATGTACGGCCTTCAACAATGCGAAAAGCCCATACTGCATAGTCAGTTTATGTTTGTATTTTTGTTGTTTCCATGGCAACAGGGGCCATTTTGAAAATTCAAAAGAGAAATAGCAACTCTGCACATCTCAGTTGACATTTCAGTGAAGTTTTATCAAGTTTGGGGCATTTGAAATTTCTGAAATTTTGAAATTTTAGCTGGTTTCCATGGTTACAAAGACCATTCCCAAAATGTAATGACAGATGCCACATTGGTACATGGAAGGGAACACACCATTAAAGGTTCAATGGATTTGACCTACCATTTTAAGAGAGTAAAGGCTACTTTAAGGTTTTTAAAGCATTTTGACCTTTTTTGCATTGTTTCCATGGTAACGGAAGCCATTTTGGAAATTGCAAAGTCAAACTGCTGTTGCATATGGTGCTACCCATTATAATATACCATCATATAACATTTTATGTCTCTAGAATTAATGCAACACTGATGTTCTAGAATGTTCCATGAAAATTCACCCCCCTCAAATTATGCCAAGGAGACCCCCTACTGAAATAAAAAAAGTTCCATGTTGAAGCAGACATGTGTCTCTTAATATTCATAAAAGTAATCATAATTCCATCTACTCTACATACAGTAGCAAATTTAAGAAATGTAAAATAAATTTGACCCCACCCATCTTTGAGCCCCCCTAATTATGCCAAGATGACACCCTAGTATCATGAACATTGGGTTCTGCAACCCCCATGATGCAGACCCATACCCAGAAAAATATAAAGTTTCCATCCTCTATAGCTTCCAAGAAAATGGTAGGACAGTTTAAGGGTTTAGAAAAGAAGAATAAGAATAATAATAACAAGTAATCCTGTGTTAGGATGCTAACACAAAAGTCGCCAAACGGCCCCAACCATTGTTCTGCTGTTTCCATCGTAACGGCAGCCATTTTGAAATTTCATAGTCGGATAGCACATCTACACATGACAGGTCACATTACTTACAAGTTTCATAAAATTGGACCAATTTTCAAATTTAGGCATTCGTGTTTCCATGGTTACGGTGGCCATTTTGAAATTCCAAAGTCAAATGCCACATCTACATAATACAGTCAACATTTGTGTAAAGTTTCATTAAGTTTGAAGCATTTTGAATTTTTGACATTTTGCAGTTTCCATGGTAACGGCAGCCATTTTGAAAATTCCAAAGTCGGATGGCACATCTACACATGACAGGTAACATTACTGTCAACTTTCATAAAGATTGGACCAAATCTAGATTTTTCGCATTTTGTTGTTTCCATGGCAACGGCGGCCATTTTGGAAATTCCAAAGTCAAATTCCAAATCTACATACACTCGTTAACATATCTGTAAAATTTCATTAAATTTGAAGCATTTTAAAAATTTTCACATTTTGCAGTTTCCATGGTAACGGCGGCCATTTTAAAATTCCAAAGTCGAATTACAGCTACATATGGTGCTACCTGTAATATTCTATCATTATATAACATAAAAAGTACATAGGAATAATTCAACACTATCACATGACTAATCACATGACTATTGTTCTAGAATGTTCCATGAAAATTCACCCCCTCAAATTATGCCAAGGAGACCCCTACTGAAATAAAAAAGTTCCATGTTGAAGCAGACATGTGTCTCTTTAATATTCATAAAAGTAATCATAATTCCATCTACTCTACATACAGTAGCAAATTTAAGAAATGTAAAATAAATTTGACCCCACCCATCTTTGAGCCCCCCTAATTATGCCAAGATGACACCCTGGTATCATGAACATTGGGTTCTGCAACCCCCATGATGCAGACCCATACCCAGAAAAAATATAAAGTTTCCATCCTCTATAGCTTCCAAGAAAATGGTAGGACAGTTTAAGGGTTTAGAAAAAGAAGAATAAGAATAATAATAATAACAAGTAATCCTGTGTTAGGATGCTAACACAAAAGTCGCCAAAACGGCCCCAACCATTGTTCTGCTGTTTCCATGGTAACGGCAGCCATTTTGAAATTTCATAGTCGGATAGCACATCTACACATGACAGGTCACATTACTTACAAGTTTCATAAAAATTGGACCAATTTTCAAATTTAGGCATTCGTGTTTCCATGGTTACGGTGGCCATTTTGGAAATTCCAAAGTAAAATGCCACATCTACATAATACAGTCAACATTTGTGTAAAGTTTCATTAAGTTTGAAGCATTTTGAATTTTTTGACATTTTTGCAGTTTCCATGGTAACGGCAGCCATTTTGAAAATTCCAAAGTCGGATGGCACATCTACACATGACAGGTTACATTACTGTCAACTTTCATAAAGATTGGACCAAATCTAGATTTTTCGCATTTTGTTGTTTCCATGGCAACGGCGGCCATTTTGAAATTCCAAAGTCAAATTCCAAATCTACATACACTCGTTAACATATCTGTAAAATTTCATTAAATTTGAAGCATTTTAAAATTTTCACATTTTGCAGTTTCCATGGTAACGGCGGCCATTTTAAAATTCCAAAGTCGAATTACAGCTACATATGGTGCTACCTGTAATATTCTATCATTATATAACATAAAAAGTACATAGGAATAATTCAACACTATCACATGACTAATCACATGACTATTGTTCTAGAATGTTCCATGAAAATTCACCCCCCTCAAATTATGCCAAGGAGACCCCTACTGAAATAAAAAGTTCCATGTTGAAGCAGACATGTGTCTCTTAATATTCATAAAAGTAA
>JAASAO010003706.1:0-19785 GCA_017311375.1 Mytilus coruscus | reverse complement strand
TAGTTGTCTCATTTGCAATCATATAACATATTCTTTTTTCATATTGATATTTAAATGATAACATATGACTTTGTTTTTTTTTTTTTGTTCAAATACCCTGGCAAATAGAATTTATACTGAAAGATAATGATAATGACCTTTAGATATGTTGTTATATGACATTTCCTCTCATCTTGAGGATGGCTCCATGATTTAGGAGCATATGCTCTAGTATTTTTCGTTTTTGAACCGTCTCTGGTTTTAATAAGTCTCTCATTATATGTTAAACACTGAATTTCGTTTCTGTCACTTTCAAGTTTGATGTCTCCCCACTTTAGTTGTCTATGCTCATGCGACCCACGGAGTCCAAAATGAATAGTGTTCATGTACCAAATACTACCTAACAAGCTATCGGGATCATCTGTACCAAAACCACCGGAATTGTATAAATCTTCCTCATCATCTGACTCTAATGCTTCTGCAGCATTTGGATGATTGCCGAGGCCGAGCTGTTTTAAATGCTTTTTTTTGCTGTTAAGCAATCTCGAGATTTTTTAAATTGATCATCTTTCGTGATGTCAAATGGGTATTCCTTCAGCCTTAAATGTCTGTTTATCATAGACTGAAATCCATCAAGAGTTCCAGGTTGATATTCACGGTCTATATCGGGAATGTCATTTTTGATTTTTAATTTCATTTCTTTCCGTATCCCAACAAAAAATTCCTGAAGATACTGATTTAACTCGTGTGGTTGGATTGTGTGGATTTCCCTGAACTCTGTTTTAACAATAAGTAAATATTGTTGAAACGTTTTTATAGTAGAGTCCATTTTCCTTACAGTATTTCAATTTTTCATTCTGTTCAGCTAGTTGGTTTAGATTTTCTCCTGATATAGTGCTAAAAAAATTTTCAAAATCACAATTTGGTATGGTTGAAATTTGGGTGTCAAAACTATCATCAAGGAAATCAATATCTGGTATTTATAGTATTTTTTGCTTTTCTAATGTTTGTGGCTGGGTTTCAGTTTCAGCCCTATCAACCTCATTTTCTGTATTTGTATTTGTTTTATCTGGTGAGGGGGGTTTAACTGGTTTGAAGGTGTAGTAATTAATCGATGGTAGTGCATATTGGACATCCAATTGTGGGATTTCATAGTCATCTCCCAAGTATAATGGGTCTAAATACTCATTAAAGACGGCAGAGTAGGGATCCATGTATATAAAAGCAGACGATTTTTTTTTGACGTGACAAAAAAAAACTATTCAGATTTTTTGTTAATTATTCGGGTTTTTGTGTATAATTTAAAATAAAACGTCTTTTTTCAAGTATGAACCATTTTATTTAAATAATTGAAGCCTTTTAATTCAAAATAACACGTTGTTACTATTTGTTTACATTAGCTACGATAACTACAGAACCCAAGATTGTACGTCACAGCGGTTAATGATATGCATGACGTAACGCGTTTTCATTGGTTAACAAACAAATTATATCCTTTCGCAGTACTTTAGCGCGTGTCAATTATGAACTTTATGAATAATTTTCATATCAAGGGCAGTCCACTGATACTGACATTATTAGCCGGTACACATCAAGGGAAAAAAGTACAAATTACCGATACAATGATTTATCAACCCCAGAGATATGATATTCACCGAGACCAAAGAGGATTTCCTATGTTTTAGCCAATGAGAAAACAGAAAATTTATAGTCATATAATAATACAATAAAACACACAAGAACATAATGCATTTTTCACAATTATGGATTTTGTCTCTCGGCATACCATATATACTGGTTAAAGGACGAAGATTGTAGTTAAAACAAAAATACTATTGTCTTTCAGGAGGACTAACATTGATTGGAGTCTGCGTTTTTGCGACAATGCCACTTTCCGACGGAGATCAGCCTGAATCGTCCAAGTTTCATTTCTCTTTTGGATTATGTATCGTAGGTGGTATCGGAGGTTTGTTATCTGGAATTGTTTTCATCATAGCTTGGAAGAAATAGCAAATACACTATTTTGAATGTTTAGTTAGTATTTCAAACTAAAGAAATCGATGTTAAAAGAACAAAATTTTGTAGTTTTCCAATAACACTTTTGTTTTGTAACTAATTTTCATTATGCATTTCAATTAAATGCTGTCATTAAATCTAACCAAAGATGCGTTTTGTTTTGATAAAGACACCTGCCTTTTTAAGTTTTATGAATAAATGGCGGTAAGATCGTTTGAACTTGCAATAATGAACAAGACGGATATCACTAGTGGAGCATGATCTTCTCACCATTCCGGAGCACCTGATTTTGATTAAGGCGAACTTTATTATGATACAGTTCATTAACATTCATCTTTTATTTATTTTTCTTCCAAAATAAGAAGAATTTATAATCACAACAAAGTTAATATGAAAAAAATCCAATCCACTCAGTAAATATTTCTTTGTTTATGAATTCGAGAAACCAAGAAAATCCGAACCATCAATGCTTGCAGTACTCTCTTTTCTATCCTGTGCATTGTGTAAGCTGACAAAATAATCGGAACGTCCCTCTAGTGTCCTCGATAAATCAGTGTCGCCATAAGAACTAGTTTGATAATGATATTGTTCACCAGATAGTGTGTCAGCTTTGTCAACAGGTATATGATCAGAACCTCTTTCACCTGTGTCATTTTCATCTTTCCATATAGAAACATACCTTAAATGTATTTTTTAAACAGAAATGCAATTAAACAAGTATTATATTTTAATTATACAAGTATGCAATTCATTGCGACTCATGATCTATTTTTGAATTAGATCAATAAAGAAACTTGCAATCACGCAGTAAAATTGAGAATGGAAATGGGAATGTGTCAAAGAGACAACAACCCGACCAAAGAGCATAAAACAGCCCAAGGCCACCAATTTGTCCTCAACACAGCGAGAAAATCCCGCACCCAGAGGCGGGCTTCAGCTGGCCCCTAAACAAAAATATGTACTAGTTCAGTGAAAATGGACGTCACACTAAACAGTAGTTTACTTAGTGAGGTTTAGCTTGTTATAAAACCAGGTTTAACGGACCATTTATTCGGAAAATGCCTGTACAAAGTCAGAAATATGGCAGTTGTTTTTTCTTGTTTCGTTGATTGATAACGTTTGATTATGTCAGTTTTTTATGGACATCCCCTTTTTGAATGTGCCTTGGAGTTCGGTATTTTCGTTATACTTTTTTACCTAGTGATAAATAATTGTTATATTTATAATGCAAACTGTATAACTAACAGAGTATCAATGTTAATCAAGAATAACATATACACAACTGTAGTCAATTGGATGATCGAAAAGTTTTGTTTTTGTTTTTTGTTGTTGCCATTTTTATCACTATCCGTATCTTATGGGATGGTGATGGTTGTATGATACTGTTTAAAGGTTAAAATAACCATAATTTTACGGTTTTTCTTAAATTTCATTGTTTTTATGGGGTTTTTCCTTGATGTTTTTATGAGTAATTACAAATTATCAATTGAAAGTTTCCTGACACTTCAGCGTATCTTATTTGAAGAGCTAGATGTTGCTGTCAAAAATACCTTTTCTTAAAAATTACCAGCCCAATAGAAATAACAACGAGGACTATTAATCCACATACAACTCCTCCAATAATACTACCTAAAAGAAGTAATAGTTATCCTCATTAGTTTAGTGCTGCTAAATTATAATATTTTGAGTTCTATATATAAACAAAACATATATATATTTACGATCTTAAATTCCTTAATTTAATACCTTACAACTAATATAAAAATAAAGTTATGTGGTATGAGACAACACTCCACCAGAGTTCAATTAGGTGGATAAAAGCCACGATAGGTCTTCATCCAAAAGAAAAACCAATACCGTATAGTCGGCTATAAAAGGCCCTGACAAGCAAAATGTGAAACAACTCAAACAAGAAAAATAACAGCCTAATTTATAACAAAACAATTTACGAAAAAAACAAATATGACAGACATGAGCCAACGACAACCACTGACCTACAGGCTCCTGACTTCGGACAGGCACATACAGAATATGGTGAGTATGTTACTGAGCGTTGTCACTCTCCCTAAACTGGAACAGTGGTGTAACAGCACATCAGAAGATCTAGAACAGACTGAAAATCCGTTGCAATTGGCTTAACTCAAATGATCGGCACGAAGCACAAATGAACTAACATAAAAACAATAGAAATAAAGTTCCGATATAACAGTACTCACAGTTACTGAAAGCTGGTTTAAAGCCAATTAAAATTAATAAATAAATGATGTTCTCCTAGACTAAAATATCAATCAGTACACATCCACGGATGTATTTAAAGACGTCATAAATAGTTTGAAAACACATGACCTAGCGATGATTGTTTTGATTATCACCGGCCATACTTTTAACCAATCAGATATACTTATTTGCAGGAAATCGTATGGTCCTATTTGGTATAATCAGATACAACCATTTGTGGAAAATCATATGCTTCCTTAAAACGGAGAGAAGATTTCCGCCATGCTGTTGAAGGACTTTTTTTAACATGATAGTACTACCCACTTTAGACCAAGATCGACCCCACTACCATTAAAGCTTCATTTGGAACCACATAAACATAACCAACAGAAAATATGCAGTATACGTTAACGATACAGAACACAAAAACCTAAAAGCTTTCCAAATGCATACGTTTCCCTCAAAACACTGTTGAACAAGATGGTATGGAGCACAGCATTTTTTTCTTCATCTTCTTTACTCATCTGATTGTGGAAAAAGTTTGGTTGGTTGAGTACTTGCGATGAGTAGTGTCACAATGCAGACACAACTTAATTGGTCGCCGTTCAGTACTTTTGTCCCTTCTGGAATTTCATTTTTGGTGAGGTCAATCACACGATGTCTTCACTATAGTCAATGAAAAGATAAACAGCAAACAACCATTGAATGATTTCCGGTACAGTAGTGTCTTTCCGGTATACTATAGCTAGTGGACGGGTATCTGATGCCTGTACACTTATTCCACTCCATTTAAATTATTTCTTATCTTTAGCTAAACTTCCTTTTTGATCATATAGCTCCCAGCATTTCAACGTATTAATATCTTTTGCTTTCAAATGCTTTGGGGCCTCTGTGGCCGTGTGGTCTAAAGAGTCTAACTACTGTATCATTAGCCTGTCAACAATGAGGTTGTGCGTGAGTTCGAGTTCTGCACGTGGCAGGAGCACTCGGCTCAGTCTTAATTGACTGGGATTGTCAGTTTTCCTGCCGAAGGTCGGTGGTTCTCTCCGGATACTCCGGCTTCCTCCAACGATAAAACTGACCGCCACGAAATAGCACAATAGTGTTGAAAGTGGCGTTAAACACCAATCAATCAATCAATCAAATCAAATATTTGATTTGAGCATTGTTCATGAAGGTAAATGCAGAAAAACGCCTCGGACGCACACATATTATAAAGTTTTATTTTCATTTAATACGTTCAATTTATGTTTTAGATACAAAACCATCGGAGATTTACACACGGTCTTCAACAATAACATTGTGTCTTAACAATATGCGAAGCTGTAAATAGTCCTTATTTTAATTACTAAATTTATGAATACATTTAGATTCTGATTTCACCGAAGTCGACTTATCACCGAAATTTTACTTACCATGATCAACACAATGGTTGGCACATGTGGAGCAAGATCTGCTTACCCTTTCGGGGTGCTTGATATAAGCCACGATTTTTTGAGAGATTTGTGTTGCTCAATCACTAGTTTTCTATGTGGTGTTTTATAGACTGATGTTTGTCTTTTCGTCCTTTTTCGTTGTTTGTCATGGTTTTGTTAGTTTTTCTTTGACTTATGAATTTTGATTGTCCTTTTGGTATCGTTCTCCTCTTTGTTGTAAACCAACTTATTTAAGCGGATACTTTATTTCGCGTTTAGCCCTTACTAGCCCATTTCACGGTGATCTAATTTCGCGATTTTCAAATTTGTTTGATTTATTTGATGGAGATCTAAATATCCATTTTAGAGGCCTCGGTGGCCGAGTTGTCTAAATAGTCGAACTACTGTATCACTAGCCAGTCAACACTGAGGTTGTGAGTTCGAATCCCGCACGGGGCAGGTGAACTCGACTCCAATCTTAATTGACTAGGATTGTTTTCCTACCGAAGGTCGGTGGTTCTGTACGGGCACTCCGGCTTCCTCCACCAATAAAAACTGACCGCCACGAAATAGCACAAAAGTGTTGAAAGTGATGTTAAACACCAATTAATCAATCAATCAAGTCCATTTCATTTTTGCAGTTTTGCCGTTAAACATTAAATGCAAGAAGTTGAAGGCCTATGGTCAACATGTAAAAAAAAAACAGTTTGAAAACATAAACAGTTATATCTTACAGGATTAAGTCTTGTGAACATTTGAGGGATGTTGTTATATATATTTATAATTTTACTTTTTGATTTCGAATTCTAGAAGCCAAAAAGTGGCCTTGTCACTTTTTTTTTTTGTTTAATTGTAATTTGAGGGTAGTTAATAAATTGACCATGTATATTCTACTCATCAACGGATTACGAAATAATTAATTTGTTAAATGTAGTCTTTTGCGTTTTTTTGCGAAGTTGCTTTTGTAAATTAAATCTTCAATGGAGAACCACTTTTGTGGTGAAATACCTGTATTGCTTTTGTTTTTCACATCTTTTCATTTGTCGCAGGTATACTTTTATTCACATCTAAAAGGAAATCAATGTATATCAACATTTTATAAAAATATTTTTTTATCTATATAACTCCTTTTGGTATTTCGCAGAATATCTTGCGTTTCAAAAAAAAAATGAACCTGAATTGCCGTATGGTTTTTTCAAAATCACAAGATGAAATATGTTCCTCGAAATCGTACTATAGTTCAGAAAAGGAAAATGAATGACGCATTTAAATAAAACTCGATATTTCTTCAACGTAAATAAGACCCTCAGCTTGTGTCGCGGGTAAATAATTCGTAAACACATTGATTAACTTGATTTCTCGTCAACGTTAAAATGAAACTTACAATCAGCATAGTAAAGCGGATTCATCAACATTATCAGTTTTGAATCATCTTCAAAATAAACAGATCATATCGATTTCAGTGCAAATGTTCAACACTTGTTTCTGTGATACACCTTATCAGATCAGGTTCGCTCAGGATCAAATATTTTGGCGGGCAAAGTATAGGAATCGATTCTGAAAGGGAACCTACTGCAGAAGTCGTATCAGGTTATCCGAAGAAGTTGACATCCTTAAGTCTTAATTTAGTACATATTTGATAAACTGGACACATACACAGATAATAAAGGTAAAGTTAATGATCTGAATATTTACACACGATTATGGATATTTGAAAAATTTATTTATCAAAGCATTGCGTACTTGGCGGATGGTATCCTTGACTAGAAGAATAATAGTGTATCAGCAGAGGAATGGGTCGTCGACAGTTCCCATGACACGTTTTCCTGGAAGAAATTTACTGCTGTCGACCGGAACTACTTGTAAAATCATTATACTTACTCTCAGAGTTCTGGTTTGCGACTGTAGACATGATAGACGGTGAATAACTAACAACCAGTTGTAGGGAATCTGTCAATGTCAACACCAATTTAAATTAAACATGTAAAAAATTAATACATATTTATAACAATCAGAGAAAAGTATATTTGAATTTGAGACTACAACGTATTATGCTTTATTAGAAAGTTGAAAAAACTTATATGCACAATTAACGAATCAAAATTAAAATGAGGTATACAGAGCCTCCACGAAAACAGTTGCAACTGCATTGACATAATAACACAAATATACATAAAGCTAATACTAACAATGAACACTGCCCTTTCCTGGATCTTGATATCTATATCTTTAACGGGAAGCTTAATACTTAATACTTAATACCAAAATGTATGAAAAAAGAGATGATTTGTCATTTCCTAACGAAAAAAATCTCTGTATTACCGAAAAATTATTACACCAGGGTTTTCGATATCACAAACTAGTCAAAACATGCATTTACTAAATTTTATCATCGGTACAAGGACATCATTCGTAAATATAAATTAACATGCAGACATCTTATACGTTCAGGTATTCCACATCCAATCTTTTATGTAATATTCTTCACAAAGCACAACAATGTCGGCATTCACCTCAAAAGCTAACCAAACCTTTAAACAGACTTATTCGGAAGGGATATAGTTACGATACTGTTGTCAAGTCATTAAGGATTGCATATTTTGGTATTAATATTGATTCACTCATAGGGTCTTTGCATCGGGAATAAACATATTTATTCTAAAACCAGTTGTTGGCATGATACGGGTTATGTTCTTCTCATATATTTTATGATGGTATGATACTAAACCCCTAACGGGAGGTATTGTACTTGATTTTCATATGATGAAGACATAATATTTCAATCAGTTTAATTGAGGTCAGTAACTGCCAGTAGTCCTTTGTTAATTTATGTATCATTGTCATTTTGCTTAGTTTCTTTTGTTACCTATTCTGACATCGGACTCGGACTTCTTTTAAACTGAGTTTTACTGTGCGTATCGCTGTGTGTTTCTTTATTCTACATCGGCTATATAGGGAGAGGGTTGAGATCTCACAAAACATGTTTAACCCCTCTGCATTTTTGCGCCTGTCCCAAGTCAGGAGCCTCTGGCCTTTGTTAGTCTTGTATGTTTTTTTTTTTCTTTTATATGTTTTGGAGTTCAGTATGACGTCCATTTTCACTGAACTAGTACACATTTTCAATATTATACAATATACACGTAAGTCTCACAATATGTCAGCTCCTCCATACATAAGCACGCCAATTTTTTTTTTTTTTTTTGGTTAGGTTTACATTTTCACATAACGCTAAACAAGTGCCAATTTACAGCGAAATGTAACTAAACAATTAGACGTGATAACCTAAAAATCCGAGGCATTATTTGTCAAGCGCACGAAAGTGGAAAAGGGGGGTAGGGAACTCTTAAATTGGGAAAAATTCTTTCAAGCTTTGGAGGAGTTTCAGATATCAGATGACGGTGGACGGACATAATGATTGCTATGTAACCCTGCTATTACTGCAGATGCAATAAAAATAAACAAGGAATTATTAAATATACAGACAAAATAATTAGGTTACTAAGAAGGAAAGTGATTTCTGTTTACACAGACACCCGTCAAAAAGATAAAAAGTAAAATAACAAAAATACCGAACTCCAAGGAAAATTCAAATCGGAAAGTCCCTTATAAAATGGCAAAATCAAAAGCTCAAACACATCAAACGAATGGAAGAAACTGTCATATTCCTGACTTGGTACGGGCATTTCCTTATGCAGAAAATAGTGGATTAATCCTGTTTTTAGCTAGCTAAACCTCTCATTTGTATGACAGTGGCATAAAATTCCATTATATTGAAAACAATGCGTGTACAAAACAAACAGACATAACCGGTAAAAATGTCAAAAATAGGGGTACAGCAGTCACCATTGTGTTATAATCTTAATCACTATAAAAACAAACAAATATGTCAACAAAGAAAAAAAAACAAAACAAAATGGCATATAGACATGTCACATAAGCAAAAAGGAAAGACAAGAATACAAAAAATGACCCCAGCACAACAACACATTGGTGGGATGTTTAAGTACCAAGCCACGTCAAAAGGATATTACCAAAAATGGACTAAACAGTAAAGGTTAATAATTTACAAAGACAGATAAAAGAACACTTTAACACGTAATTTGGATGATAAACAACGTCAGTACCTGGAATCTATAGCGTTATTTGTAAAGTTGATACGGAATAGTTATAAACATGGTCTTGGTATCTTCCGATGAACTTTTTCAGAATAAGGACAAGACGTTCTTTGATATAACCCTGGTTCATCTACTTTCTGCTCAGACACTGGTGACATTTCATAAAGTCTGAGAAGCAGCTGCAAGCTCTTGAATACCGAATGAGTTGGGAAATGTATAGAAACCAAGTAAGAAACAATTGCAGGTTCTATCAGAAAACTTTTCAAGCAGAGAAAACTGTCCACCTTATACACTAATGATTCATAAGATGACGATACGAATATTAAAACTCCCGACTTAAAAATAGACATAATAATTCAATTCAGTCAGATACCAGCGATGCCGTAGGTGTATTGCTGTAAAATTTAAACATATGAAGACAAACTAGACCAAACAATTGAAGACTGTATAACAACAAACATAATGTGAAATGGAAAGAAGAAAATACCGAATAAACCCTTAAACTTAAAAAAAAAAAAAAAAAAAACACGATTTATTAATGTTTTTATGAACAAATTAAATATATATTTTGTTTTTCTGAACATATATTTAGTTTTTATGAACAAATATTTATTTTTATGAACATATATTTTATTTTTGTGAATATTGCAACGTTTGACACGCCATATAAAAGTTCTTTAAGAATTCACAATACATGAATGAGTAATGTTATGGCTAACTGAACTAACAAGTAATAGTATATTAAATAAGCGAAATGCAAAAGAAAAAAAAGTTGGTTCTTCATTTATACAATTATAATTGCAAAATATAAAATGTTGAAAACCACAAATTAAAATTTGTAATTTATATTGCGATAAAATGTCTGGGTTTTATATGACATTACAATGTACTCTAACCTAATGAAAAAAAAAACTAAAGGAACTGGCGAATAAGTACGTGGGCGCGTAAGCGAGTAAGTGAAATAGCCAGACTGAGTAAAAGAATAAGAAGGAGTGAGTGCAAGAGCTAGATTATTGACTGAATGAGAGAGAGTTAGTGAAAGTCTGAGAGTAGTGAGTGACGGAGAATGAGAATGAAAGAGCGAGAATAGGTGAAGGAGAATAAGATTGAAAGAGCAAGAGTAAGTGAAGGAGAATTAAAGTGAAATAGCGAGAGTGCGTGAGTAAAAGAATGAGTGTAAATGACGAAGTGAATGTTTGACATTGCGAACATTAATGAGTCAGAGAGTGCGAGAGTAACTGTGTGAATGGAAGAGAGCGTTATCGTGAGAACTAGAATGAGTTAGTGAGAGTGTGAATGAACGATTGTGGCCATGTGAAAAAGAGAAAAGTTTTTTCAAGGGTAGATAACTTTTCCTGGACTTTATGGGACCTACTTTTCGAGTTCGTTTGAGCTATATAAAAAGTAGGGATGACTTCCGAAAACGACCGAGAAAAGATTATTTCCCTTAGGTAAAAGTTCGGGAAAAAGTAGACTTCCCTGCATTAATTTTTAATAAAACTTTCCAGCACGTAAATCCAAGTTCAAAACACAATGGCATCGAGTTATCTACCTTTTTGTTTTAAGAGTATGGGTAGAAAAATAAAGGATATTTCAGAATGGATAAATTCATCAAAAAAGTAAGGAAAGCTTAGTAGTGTTCAGTATGTTGTATGAACATAGAAAATTGAATATTCAGTAAAAACCATGAACACAAATTTATCCAAATCATGTACCCAAGTGTCTGTGTGAAAACCGACGTCACGTCTGGTACTCGAGAATGGTCAGTAGTTTTTATTCCATTAATGCAACCTTAGTTTTATTTTTGTTAAATCTGTGTTTGAGTCATAGCCGGTAATAAGGCATAATGCAATAGAGAACGGATAGATATATGTTGTTTAACCCCAAAAAAACTTTCAAATCATAACCCTTTTTGTATTGTGTTTTATTAGTATTGATCCTCGATAACAAATATATTTAGTTATCATTTTGAAATAGCTGTAGGTAATCTTTTAATTATCGTTTGATGATACATTAAAAGGAGAATAGATATTTCAAAACAATTGTACGGTACCACGGGATACATCAACACTCGTCTGACGACCCCATGTGTAAACATGATACTTTAAAATCATTTCACGCCTTCCTTAAACACTGGAAAATAACGATTTTGAATTCAAATATCAAACCAAAATTTCCTACCTGTTTCGCATAAGAAGTATGGTAATCTTGTTTTGCAGGCTACATAATGTGTAAGTAACACTTTATCGTTTACCACTCCATATGCATTGTCTAGCTTAATTGAAGCGCATTTTAGTGGAATTCTGTGGCTGACTTCATCTGAAACAAATGAGAAATAGATAAAAAGATGACAATGATATAATGTTATAATGACAAATGTTTTCTGAAAGATATCTAGATACGATATATCTTCGATATAAAAACAGAGGAAAGAAGACATAAATTGTCCTTTGTTGAATAGAACAGCTTCTCTTTTTATCTCGTCTTTAAAAAATGTAGCGAGTGGCTCCAAAGAGCCTGAATCGGTCACCTTATAAATATATGCAACATTAGAATCATTAGCAAGAGTGACAGCTTTCCTGTATATGCAAGAAATTTAAAAAAGGAGAAGTAGTATGATTGACTATGAGACAACTATCAACCTAAGATCAAAATGACATGAATAAGAACAACAACAGGTCACCGTAAATAAGATTGTGATTAGATTTGATCCACATCCACCCAGAATATATTTAAAAAATGATTAAGTCATTTAAGTATATCCATCAATTTATTTCTTTTACATCTTTATTTGCCGTTTACAGCTTCTCTTTCTATTTTTTCCATATAATTTGAAAAATCACAAAATGCTTAAAAATGTGTCATTTAAAGGCAAACACTCAATTCATAATATTCTGCAGATTTCGATGATGTTGACTGGTTTGTAGCTATAGTCATGCTGATAAATATTTCTTTTTAAATGTTCTTGAAGCTCCAACGAAAATATGAAAGACAAAAGTACTGATATCTGGCAAAATAATGTCTTAAGAATATCTGTAGAACGGTACTTGATAGATTTATAACACTTTTTTTTATTTCCGAAGAAAGGGGACCTTTATAGCTTGATGTTCGGTGTGAGCCATTGCTCCGTGCTGAAGGCCGTACTTTGACCTATAATTGTTTCCTTTTTATACATTGTGACTTGGAGAGATATTTGTCTCATTGGCACTCATACCACATCTTCTTATCTATACTGTGAGTTTTTCCTTATAGCCAAAATATAAAGGTGTATTATTAAACATTAATTGCACACCCAGTATTTGAATTAAAAGTGGCTTTTCGAATCAAATTTTATGCGTTAATATAATTCATAAAGCTTTCAAGTCTAGAATTTGTCTAAAAAATATTTTTCATTTTGTTATATACTTAGACGTATAGAAGGAAAAAAATATATCGTTGTTTATCAATAACTGCGGCTGTTTGTTTTTGTTTTTGTTTTTTTTTTTTTTGGGGGAGGGGGGGCGATAAATATTAATTGGGTAATTTATAGTTTAAAACAATCCTTTTGTTTTTTATTCCATGAAATTCAAAAAGGTTCAATAAGCATTGCACAAGATAATTTCTACCTTTACTGTTTATGCCGTTGCTTCTTTTAATCTTATACGAAGGACAGGGAACGACATTTGAAGGTAAGATGACATGCATGTATTTCATATCAGCAGAATACTTTAACTTTGCTTTCGGTAACTGCGAGAAGTTTTTGATATAGTTTATTACAATTGTTCTTTATTTTTGTCCGTGCTTTTTTCTTTTGTAATCTAATATGATTTAATAAAGACTGTATTGCTTTTCTTGTACTGGTTTTTATTGTAGGTTCGTTCTTTTAAGTCCCGTTTCTGATCGAGATTAAAATCTATTTGCACTATTTTGACAAGATATTAAAGAACAAACCAACAAGAAAACTTACCATTATTAGAAGGTATAGTGTAGTAAAACGAATGATTTTGTCTAAATATGTTTGTCCAACTTGGGGATTCAACAAAGGAACAAACTTGTCGGAAATCGTCTGCAAAATATGTTCCGTAATGTTCAATGCAGTCATTCAAACTCTCACTCCATCCTATGTTTTTAACATTTACACTTTCACCAAGTTCTGTTGAAATTTAAAAGAAAAAAGATGGCCTATTTGTAAATTGTCGAAAGGAAAAATAACAAAGGTATCATTTGCATACATTATTTCTTGTCAAAATATCTAACCATATATTCAATGTGCTCTTTGATCGTTGCAATTGTTTAATTTGTTCTCGTGTATATTATGTGTACAATATTTTTCACCTGATGCTAAGCAACAACCAACAATCAATCATTTATTCATGCAGGTATTTTTTACCATAGCCTTTTGAATGTATGGCATAGCATATGATTTACGCAGTTATTTCAATGTTGAAAGCATTTCATGCAAATATGATGTGTAGCAAATGCCAATTTCTTAATCAGCGAAGCAATTCTAACGCGAGTCCCGTAGCTATATTTTCTAGACATAACACACCAGGTGCAACTAGGTTATCAGAAACTGCTTACCCTTCCGTGGCAGCGGCGTTCACTCCGGTTTCTTTTAATGGAATTTATGTTATTTAATGTTCAATTTTGTGGAATGCATGCTGCTTGTCTGTTCATATTCAGTTTTTTTCTAATATAGCTCGTTTTTTCCCCGATTTATTGTGTTTGGAATCCCGCTTCAATGTATCTTCTCCCCTTTTTGCACAATTAACTGATTAAGCTTGTTATTAATTTGACAGTTGTTTTTTGTTCGATTCGTTGGTTGATATAGTCGAGCGTTTGATTTGTCAGGTTTTATGGACTTCACCCTGTTTGAATTTACCTTTATTAATATTTTTACTTTTAAATACTTTTTACATATTTCAAGGTTTAATTTGTTCATCAAACAGAATCTAGACAAGATAAAGATAAAAGAAAGTTGTTGTCATTTCAAACTGAAATTGGAGACACTTATACGAATATGCTATCTTAGAAGAAAATTAAGTTATACGATAACACTATAGGTCAATTCATTTAATATCAAGTAAAGAAATTGAATGAATTAAACGAGTCTCTGCTACTTTGTTTGTAATAATTAAGCTTACCACAGACACCACGTACTCTACTAGACGTACATTCTGTGACATAAGGACCATCTATTTGCATTGGCGAGGTAGTACACGAACTATACATACAATTACCTATTTCATTTTCATAGGACTTGGACCGTAAATATCCTACAATACAGTAATAAGGCTAATTCAGTTTTCTCACTGATTATTGTATACAGTATCGATACACGTTGTTGATAAATGGTCACATGCCGATCACTTAAATTGTCACATAAAAACACATACTCCGATGATCTTCAATTTTCTTAGCGAACATATCCCGACATTCTTTAATATTCCAAGCATAATTAAGATAAACTTAAGTTTTCCAAGCAGAAGTCATATTTGTTTGGATTCAACCAAGAGTGTTTATAACTATAAAGACGAAGTATGGATAAGATGTTATTTAATTATGTCTTCAAACTGAATGTAAAGGACAAATGAAATTTAAAAATATAATACCATATGGCATATTTACAAGAGTTTCATTTGACATACATAATTTAGGACGCGCAAAGCAAATGTAAGATCTTGTTTAACGAGATTGTTAAATATATATAGATACACAATGATATATGGTTTGCAATTCAGGCCGTTCTGCTACTGTTGCATACCACATTGCATTTTATTATGATACTTGTATTGGTATTGAAATACTACTCATTAAATAACAAGTAAATAGACATAGTGAAACATCACATCCAGCTGCGCGTCTACAGAGTACGCCATCTTGGATTTGTAGCTTGTTTTGTAGTTCGGTATCGTGTGTTAGTTTCCAATTTTTTAAACATCAAAATACAAACAAACTTACAATATTTGCTTCAAATATAGAATAGGTTAAATATTTTATCTTTTTATTAAAGATATTTTAAAAAGAAATATACAATGTTTAACCATCATTGACCTGTACGAAAAACAACGATTCTGTAAAATTTTAAATGGAAAAACTGTTGCAAACCAAAGAATCCGCAACACTGAGTTGATGTAACCATGGAAGTATGATACGTTCATGACATAACTGAATACATACTCAAACGGATGACAGAGTACTTAGCTTACATGCGAAATAAAGAAGAGTAGCATTACCTTATCGCACAAATTAGTATTACATTACTTACTGCTATAAACAACTAGAAATCTGTAAGTGTTTGCACTGTCACAGGAATGTGCATTTGCATACTTTGTTGGAAGTTGTGACATACATAGACATACTGGTTCAATTTGTGCCTGTCAAAAATTTAATCAGTAAAAATTTGTATTGTAGATAATTAAAATTTATCATGTTTATCATGTATACTAAATTGTGTTGATAATTCAATTTCATTGAAATCATTTGCTATATTTCATAGATGTAGGAAAGTACCTACATAAAATGAACATAAAATACTTGTAGTACTTCATTTTGTTGATTATGAATAGATATAAAAAAAAAAAAAAAAAAAAAAAAAAAACGGCTATATTATTTATATAAAATTCATGACTTTTACGGACAATAACAAAAACATCCACCCAACAAAAAGAAAAAAAAAAGAAAATAAACAACCTAAAACATTTTAAAATAAAACTTACAAAAGACAAAATTAGTGGATAAACCAATACACAGAAACTAAAGAGTATGCAACACGAACTCAAATATTAAACCTAAAGTAAACTAGTCTTGTTGCTCCGAAAGTAAAGGACTTCCTGTTTTATTAGTTGCACTCGTCGTATTGGCTGTTGTCCCAAAAGTTGTTGTTCAAAAAGGGACCCTGGACATACAGGATACATAATTATATACAGTAGTCATACCTGATATCACTTTAAGGAAAAGCTATCAACGAGCTTTGTTCTCTGTGGAAAGTACAGAAGCCGTACAAGAACTTGTTGAAAGGTACTGAATGTATCATGTAACAAGGCACAAGGGATGAACATTACCATACATCCTTGTTAGCCTCTAGCAATCAGTAGTAAATTATTATCCCATCTGTGTTTTGAATCGACCCTACATATCATTATATGATGCATAAGTGACCAGTCGGGATTCTACTTCGTCAAAATTATCTTCCCGTTACGCAACCTAATTTTTCAATCGCGAAAATGGAAGCCATTGTAGGGATGACGCGCTGACGAAAAAAGGGCAGACTAAAATTTTCAGAGGTAAAAATGAATTACCCTAGAGAAAAACACAAATAAAAATGATTTTTTTAAGTTATGCATTTTTAAGATCCACTTGTAAAGTCTGTCGTCAAGGGTTTTCAGTTAAAATTTACTGGGGTGTTATTTCTTTTTTGGGGGTACATTTCACGAATAAAATAATTAATATGGCTAATTTTTAATTGAAAATGAGTGAACGAAAATGAAATATAATGCAAGTTAGAAATACACCTTATATTTTAACATTTGTAGTAGCACGAAGCTTTCTTCTTGTTATGTATACTCTGTTGTTAAGACTCATTAGAACGGTACTTCACTTAACCCATATATTTTAATTCTTGGAATTGTTATTTTATAGTGTTATTTTATCGACACGTAACCTAAATATATAAAAATAATGGAATCTGAAGCGAGATGATGTGTCAAATATTTTTGCTTTATACGTTTTTTTTTTTTTTTTAAGATAAAACAGTCATCTAATTTGGCTGTACCTGTAGAAAACTTATTAAAAATGGTATTTCACATCCTAAATTTTACGGTAATATTGTACTTAAAGCGAGGAAATCACTATGTGATCCGTGTAAACTCATCGAACCTTTAAACAAACTTATAAGTAAGGGTTATCGTACCAATATTGTAATTAGATCTCTGAATATAGTTTACATTGGCACTAATATCGATTTTGTCATTAGCAAATTAAAACATAACTAAGTTGTATCTTCTTTTGAGACGGATGTTTAGAGACACACACGTTAATTTTTATCTCTTAAGAAGTAGCTCCTCACTATCCTACTACCTGTCGATACATTTATTTTGGCATTGCACAAGTCATGTCTTCTCTGACTGTTCATGACGTTAAAATACTAAATCCCTGGGATGTGTTTTAGTTGATTTTAGTCTCTGATGCATGATGTTTTATCATTAATTGTTTTTGGCTTTTAACTAGCTGTCAGTAACTGCGAGTACTCTCAAATCGTACTTTCTTGTTAATTCGACCTGTTGATACTATTTTTAATACTTTTTGTTATTTTATATTAATATGGATCTTGTCTGTATACCAGCTTTGATTATTTTGAATATCTACTAATTTTCACTTCTTCGTACTACATTTGTATTAACATCAAGATTATTCTCCTTTAATCTGTACAGGAAGTTTTATTGTTGATATTTACCCTTATGTATCTAGTGTTAAATTAGGTATTTATATGACAGACCTTTCTTGGTATTCCTAATTATTGGAAGATTTTATATAGACAGAAAAGTATACCTATAACGACAAAGTTATTTTTCATTTACCTGTATATATTATGAAAACCGGTTTTTCAAAAGTGATTATTTTCTAAGGGTTTAATATTTCGCGGTAGTGTTTTGCCATGGCTTTATTTGGACTTGTTTGTTTGCTTTTTGGCCTTGAATGTTTGTCCCTAATATTTTATTAACTATGTATTTACTTTCAGGTATCACAGATCGAATTTATTCGTTCATAGTGTGTTAATTTACGTTTTGATTGAGTTAAGCCTTCCAATTGATGTTTTATCGTGTGTTTTTCTATGTTGTGATGTTATACTATTGTTTCAGAAAAAGGAGAAGGTTTGGTACCATTAAAACGTTTAATCCCGCTGCAAATGTTTGCACCTGTCCTAAGTCAGGAATCTGATGTACAATAGTTGTCGTTTGTTTATGTAATTTATACGTGTTTCTCGTTTCTCGTTTTTATATATACTAGACCGTTGGTTTTACCGTTTGAATGGTTTTACACTAGTACTTTGGGGCCCTTTATAGCTTGTTGTTCGGTGTGAGCCAAGGCTCCGTGTTGAAGGCCGTACATTGACCTATAATGGTTTACTTTTATAAATTATTTGGATGGAGAGTTGTCTCATTGGCACTCACACCACATCTTCCTATATCTATCTAAAACACGCCTGAACATAAAAAGTTGTACTCGCCTTTCTCTTTTCGATGAGATTATTGCCCATTTTTTAGGATTTTTTCCAAAAGAAAAAACTGTTGCAGGGGGCAGAGATGCAAATTAATGCGTTGAAATTTATGCTTATGCACAAAAAGGTCAACATGTATTTGTCACCTACCATAATCGACTGTTTTGAGAAAATTTGTCTTTACTTGAAAAGTTTACAAGTATCTCGCAGCTCCATACTATAATTTAACTATACACACGTATATAAGATGCCAAAAATCATAAATCATGCAACTACATTAAACTTTTAAAGCCCACAGAAACAGGTGTAAACAATTCAAATATACCAACTTGACCATTTATACCTTCTCTAATAAAGAGTTCCATTTCAACTGGATATCAGCCTATAACCTATTCCTAACTCGAGAAGGCTTAAGTAGTGTTTTGTTCATTGTTGTAAACGTCGTTTTGCCTCTTTATATGTGATGATGTTGTCTTTATTAAGATGTTCATGGTTTTCATTGGCGCCTGGTTTCTTACTACATTTTTTTTCAACAATATTTTAATAACAACAAAATGCTGAACAATCTATTATCAATAAGATACATGTTGGTAAAAGGCGGATTAATCAATTCAGATATGATGTCTGAACAAGTTACTGCCAAAACTACAGAGAAATCTGCTAGTCAAATAACAGAATTGTATTTTTCATTTTGTTTGTTTTGAGATTGATTTTGATTTTTGTTTATACAACACGTATAACAAATAGGGGTGAACCACTATTCTTCGACTTTTTTGCGATTGATTGATTGAATGGCAAACTTATAAAAGAAAAAAACAAAGGTTATGGGGTATCCATCCATGAC
>JAASAO010002090.1:0-19117 GCA_017311375.1 Mytilus coruscus | reverse complement strand
TTGAAAAGTAATAAACAAATTTAAAGATGCTCATCTGAATGTTGTCGAAACTGAAAATTCTACCCTTTTCACCTAAATTAATTAAATGTTGCATTTGACTGTAATACACCAAACTACATAACAACCTGGGATTTAGTAAGATCAATATATAACTAAGATAGCTGTATAGTTTTATTAAAATCCCAGTTAATATGAAAAAGGAATAAACAAATTTAAAGATGGCTATCTGAATGTTGTCCAAACTGAAAATTCTAGGTTTTTTCACCTAGATTAATTAAATGTTGACATTTGACAGCAGTACACCAAAGTACATAACAGCCTGGGATCAGTAAGATCAACATTTAACTGAGATAGCTGTAAAGTTTAATGAAAATCCAAGTTGATTTGAAAAGTTATAAAAAATTTAAAGATGACTATCTGTATTCAGTGCTAATTAAAAATTCTAGTTCTTTATTAACCTAGATTAATTAAATCCTTGAACTTGACCGCAATTCACCAAACTACAAAATAACCTGAGATTCAGTAAGATCAATATTTAAGTAAGATATCTGTACAGTTTTATGAAAGTCCGTTGATTTGAAAAGGCTATGAAAAATTAAAGATGAATATCTACATTCAGTCCGATCTGAAAATTCTAGATTTTTTACTAAGATGAATTGAATCCTTACATTTCATACAGCAATACACCAAACTACATAACATTGTATTAAGTAAGATCAATATATAACTGAAATGGCTGTATAGTTCTATGAAAATCCCAATTAATTTGAAAAGTTAGAAACAAATTTAAAGATGGCTATCTGAATGTTGTCGAAACTGAAAATTCTACCTTTTTCACCTAAATTAATTAAATGCTGCATTTGACTGTAATACACCAAACTATATAACAACCTGGGATTTAGTAAGATCAATATATAACTAAGATAGCTGTATAGTTCTATTAAAATCCCAGTTAATATGAAAAAGGAATAAACAAATTTAAAGATGGCTATCTGAATGTTGTCGAAACTGAAAATTCTACCTTTTTTCACCTAAATTAATTAAATGTTGCATTTGACTGTAATACACCAAACTACATAACAACCTGGGATTTAGTAAGATCAATATATAACTAAGATAGCTGTATAGTTTTATAAAAATCCAGTTAATATGAAAAGTAATAAACAAGTTTAAAGATGGCTATCTGAATGTTGTCAAACTGAAAATTCTACCTTTTTTCACCTAAATTAACTAAATGTTGCATTTGACTGTAATACACCAAACTACATAACAACCTGGGATTTAGTAAGATCAATATATAACTAAGATAGCTGTATAGTTTTATTAAAATCCCAGTTAATATGAAAAAGTAATAAACAAATTTAAAGATGGCTATCTGAATGTTGTCAAACTGAAAATTCTACCTTTTTCACCTAAATTAACTAAATGTTGCATTTGACTGTAATACACCAAACTACATAACAACCTGGGATTTAGTAAGATCAATATATAACTAAGATAGCTGTATAGTTTTATTAAAATCCCAGTTAATATGAAAAGTAATAAACAAATTTAAAGATGGCTATCTGAATGTTGTCTAAACTGAAAATTCTACCTTTTTTCACCTAAATTAACTAAATGTTGCATTTGACTGTAATACACCAAACTACATAACAACCTGGGATTTAGTAAGATCAATATATAACTAAGATAGCTGTATAGTTTTATTAAAATCCCAGTTAATATGAAAAAGGAATAAAGAAATTTAAAGATGGCTATCTGAATGTTGCTCGAAACTGAAAATTCTACCTTTTTCACCTAAATTAATTAAATGTTGCATTTGACTGTAATACACCAAACTACATAACAACCTGGGATTTAGTAAGACCAATATATAACTAAGATAGCTGTATAGTTTTATTAAAATCCCAGTTAATATGAAAAGTAATAAACAAATTTAAAGATGGCTATCTGAATGTTGTCCAAACTGAAAATTCTAGTTTTTTTCACCTAGATTAATTAAATGCTGACATTTGACAGCAGTACACCAAAGCACATAACAGCCTGGGATTCAGTAAGATCAATATTAAACTGAGATAGCTGTAAAGTTTGATGAAAATCCAAGTATAGTTTTATGAAAATCCTAGTTAATATAAAAAGTAATTAACAAATTTAAAGATGGCTATCTGAATGTTGTCCAAACTGAAAATTCTAGCTTTTTCACCTAGATTAATTAAATGCTGACATTTGACAGCAGTACACCAAAGTATTTAACAACCCTAACCCTAACCCTTAAAAAAAAAAAAAAAAAAATAATAAATATAATTTAACTCCAACACTCCAGCATGAGGCATAACAGTACTCATTTATCAGACCAGTACCCAAATATCATATAAAAGAAGAAATATTGCACTTTTATATGTGTCGACAAAGTTTTTAGTCTCCGAGACTGAAAACTATGAACCAAAAAGAATAAAATATGATGCCGGTATGGAATAACCAAGAAAAAGGTCAATGTTGGCACCCTATATTGATGAGTACAACACATATAGCAATTTGAAACTTAAAATCCTTCACTCTAATGTCTAACAATCAATCTTTAGGTACAAAAGTACTCAATTACCAAGCCGGTACAAGAATATCAATAAAAGAAAGAAATATTGTCGCTTTTATTGTTATCCACACAAATATAAGTAAATCAGAGACTTATACAGTGTCAAATTATCCATCATAAGAATAAAATGTTCATGCTGGCACAGAAGTATCATCAAAAGGATAGATATTGGCACCATTTATAGATGCAGACAACAAACACAGCACCTGAAACATTCATTTCTTCACTTTTGTGTCTGAGAATCCATCTAAACTCATAAATATTATAAAACATATGAAATATTGTCACTTTTAATGGGTATCGACATAAATATCAGTAACTCAGACACTTATAAATCTCTCAATTGTTGTCAAATTATGCATTCTTATAGTTGTTTCCACAAAAGTTTTAGTAAATCAGAACTCCAAACCTGTGTAAAACTATCAATCCTCAGGTACCGAAAGGATGAAATGTTAATGCCGGTAAGTAATAACCAAGAAAATGGTCAATATTGGCACCCTATATTGCTGAATGCAACAAATATAGCACTTCAAAACCTTTATTCTTTCACTTTATGTCTGACAACAAATTTGAATGTATCAAATGTCCTCTATTACCTGGCCAGTACAAGAATATTATAACAAAGATGAAATAGTGTCGCTTTTAATTGTTTCATGACATAAAAATCAGTAAATCAGACACTTATAAATCTCTCAATTTGTGTCAAACTTTTCATTCTTAGATTCAAATAATGATGCCGGACAAAAAATCAGGAAGAAAGGAAGATGTTGGCACCTTTTGTTGATACCGACAACAAATTTTGTTATTTAAACTTGTTTTCATTCCTATTTAATGTCAAACAACCCATCAGGATGTATTTAAAAGTACTCAATTATAAGGTCAGTACCAGAATATCATTCAAGAGAAGAAATATTGGCTCTTTTATTCTTGTCGACAAAAGTTTTAGTGTAACAGAGACTTCACGTAAGCGCTTAATTTTGAAAACTTTTCATCAATGAGGTACATAAAGAATAAAATTATTATGCCGGTAGAGAATATTCAAGAAAAAAGGTAAATATTGGCCCAAGATATTGATGAATACAACAAATATAGCAGCTTGACACTTAAACTCCTTCATGGAAGGCTATCATTTTTAATATTTAGGTGGAGCACATTGATCGTTGTACCAGCAATTTCTGACACGTTTTCTTCAACGACCTATAACTTTTGAATGCCCCAATACATTTTCAATATCAAGACACCAAAATGTGCGCAATTGAATTCCTTTCCAAAACGCTAAACAGTTTATAAATCGGACCGTCAACAACAGAGATACGATTTTTTCAATGTTTGCCGATAAGCTTCCACAGATTATCTCCTGAATTTCAATATGCAAATTTTGGCATACCTTCTTGAGGTAATTGTTACAAAAGACTACTATATAAGCAAGTCAGTAAGTGTATAATATAAGCATATCGGCGCATGCGTATTTGAAATTTAGTTCGGAGTTAGGTTACAAAACAAGTTCCTGCCAACACTAACCCTAACCCCAACCCTAACCCTCATATATTCATACGCCAGCCATATAACACCAAATAAAATGACACTACGACCCATTATTCGCTGAATTTCCTAATACCCTAACCCAAACACTAACCCTGACCCTAACCCAAACCCTAACCATAACACTAACCCTAACCCTGACCATAACCCTAACCCTAACCCTGACCATAACCCTAACTCCTGACCCAAACCCAAACCCAAACCCTAACCCTCTCAATGAAAAATTGCATACAGACTTTGAACGTTAATAACTTTGGCATTTCTCAACCGATTTAACAGATCTTTATGTTTTGGAAAGCCCAGACAGGCTGCTATTTGATCAATTTATTGTTTTGTCGTTCATATTAAAGCCTTTCTTTTCCTGTCAACCTGTAACATTGCAATCTGGTCATTTTCTGAGGCTCGTATCTTTGCCATTTCAAGCAATCGGAAAACATCTAAGTAAATCAGACTCGTTTTTCAAGTTCTTTTCGATAACCTCAGGTCGGAGACTTCATTCCTGTAAAGTTGGTTCTAAAAATCTGCCAAATTTTTGAAAGATTTGCAATTTTTTCACAAGAACAACGAAATTGCGTCATTTTACTACCTTAAAGCTGAACTTTTTATATACATAAGCTGACAAATGCGCCAGCTATTGGTGTATATAAGACGTGTATATCTATCGGGGTTATTGCGCATCAACATGAAACGTGTTTGAACAAAATCGATGAAAGACGAAATACGCCAGCTATTTCACACGGTCCAAAAGCGTTTTTCATGGTTTCTCATTCTCAGAATAAGGTGTGAAATTTAAAGTGTGTGGTCCACTTGCAAAGAGGAAATCAATATAGTTAAAAATAAAAAAAAAAAAATTATAAATATAATTTAACTCAAACACTCATAAAAGTACTCATTTATCAGACCAGTTAATAAATAAAAAAAAAAAAAAAAAAAAAAAAAATAATAGATATAAAACACTCCAGCATGAGGCATAAAACTACTCATTTATCAGACCAGTACTTAAATATCATATAAAAGAAGAAATATTGCCACTTTTTATATCTGTCGACAAAGTTTTTAGTCTCCTGAGACTGGAAAACTATGAACCAAAAAGAATAAAATATGATGCCGGTATGGAATAATTCAAGAAAAGGTCAATGTTGGCACCCTATATTGATGAGTACAACACATATAGCATTTTGAAACTTAAAATCCTTCACTCTAATGTCTAACAATCAATCTTGAGGTACAAAAGTACTCAATTATCAAGCCGGTACAAGAATATCAATAAAAAGAAAGAAATATTGTTGCCTTTTATTTGTTATCGACACAAATATAAGTAATCAGAGACTTATACAGAGTGTCAAATTATCCATCCTAAGAATGAAATGTTCATGCCGGCACAGAAGTATCATCAAAAAGAAAGAAATATTGTCGCTTTTATTGTTATTGACACAAATACAAGTAAATCAGAGACTTATACAGTGTCAAATTATCCATCATAAGAATAAAATGTTCATGCTGGCACAGAAGTATCATCAAAAGGATAGATATTGGCACCATTTATAGATGCAGACAACAAATACAGCACCCTGAAACATTCATTTCTTCACTTTTGTGTCTGAGAATCCATCTAAACTCATAAATATTATAAAACATATGAAATATTGTCACTTTAATGGGTATCGACATAAATATCAGTAACAGTACACTTATAAATCTCTCAACTGTTGTCAAATTATGCATTCTTATAGTTGTCGATAAAAGTTTTAGTAACCAGAACTCCAAACCTGTGTAAAACTATCAATCCTGAGGTACCGAAGGATAAAATGTTAATGTGTAAGTAATAACCAAGAAAAATGGTCAATATTGGCAACTCTATATTGCTGAATGCAACAAATATAGCACTTCAAAACCTTTATTCTTTCACTTTTATGTCTGACAATCCATTTGAATGTATCAAATGTCCCTATTACCAGGCAGTACAAGAATATTATAACAAAGATGAAATAGTGTCGCTTAAATTGTTTCGCTACATAAATATCAGTAACCGTACACTTATAAATCTCTCAATTTGTGTCAAACTATTCATTCTTAGATTCAAATAATGATGCCGGACCAGAAAAATCAGGAAGAAAGGAAGATATTGGCACCTTTTGTTGATACCGACAACAAATTTTGTTATTTAAACTTGTTTTCATTCCCATTTAATGTCAAACAACCCATCAGGATGTATTTAAAAGTACTCAATTATAAGGCCAGTACCAGAATATCATTCAAGAGAAGAAATATTGGCTCTTTTTATTCTTGTCGACAAAAGTTTTAGTATAACCGAGACTTTATTTAAGCGCTTTTAATTTTGAAAACTTTTCATCATGAGGTACATACAGAATAAAATTATTATGCCGGTAGAGAAAATTCAACAAAAGGGTAAATATTGGCCCAAGATATTGATTAATACACAAATATAGCAGCTTGACACTTAAACTCCTTCATGGAAGGCTATCATTTCTTAATATTTAGGTGGAGCACATTGATCGTTGTACCAGCAATTTCTGACACGTTTTCTTCAACGACCTATAACTTTGAATTTCAATATATTTTCAATATCAAGACATCAAAATGTGCAATTAAATTATCTTTCTAAAACGCTTAACAGTTTATAAATCGGACCACTAACGAAAGAGCTACGTTTAAAACAAAATTTGCTTATATTCCAAATCAGGTTATCTCCCCTGCTTCACAATATGCAAATCAGGTATACTTTATA
This sequence comes from Mytilus coruscus, assembly GCA_017311375.1. Taxonomy (NCBI): domain Eukaryota; kingdom Metazoa; phylum Mollusca; class Bivalvia; order Mytilida; family Mytilidae; genus Mytilus; species Mytilus coruscus. Next base: position 12,233 of record JAASAO010002090.1, on the reverse strand, counting down.
GAAAACCCTACCCTAAGCCAAACTCAAACTAAAACCCTCACGCAAGCGCAGAAGTGAAAAGGTGCACATGCGCAGAAGTCAAAAGGTGCACGAATCTCGCCAAAGTCCCCTCCTAACCCTAACCCTAACCCTAACCTAACCCTAACCCTAACCCTAACCCTAACCCTAACCCTAACCCTAACCCTAACCCAACCCTAACCCTAACCCTAACCCTAACCCTAACCCTAACCCTAACCCTAACCCTAACCCTAACCCTGGCACCATTTATAGATGCAGACAACAAATACAGCACCCTGAAACATTCATTTCTTCACTTTGTGTCTGAGAATCCATCTAAACTCATAAATATTATAAAACATATGAAATATTGTCACTTTTAATGGGTATCGACATAAATATCAGTAATCCTACACTTATAAATCTCTCAACTGTTGTCAAATTATGCATTCTTATAGTTGTCGATTAAAAGTTTTAGTAATCGTGAACCCAAACCTGTGTAAACTATCAATCCTGAGGTACCGAAAGGATAAAATGTTAATGCCGTAAGTAATAACCAAGAAAAATGGTCAATATTGGCACCCTATATTGCTGAATGCAACAAATATAGCACTTCAAAACCTTTATTCTTTCACTTTTATATGTCTGACAATCCATTTGAATGTATCAAATGTCCTCTATTACCAGGCCAGTACAAGAATATTATAACAAAGATGAAATAGTGTCGCTTTAAATTGTTTCATGACATAAATATCAGTAACCGTACACTTATAAATCTCTCAATTTGTGTCAAACTATTCATTCTTAGATTCAAATAATGATGCCGGACCAGAAAAATCAGGAAGAAAGGAAGATATTGGCACCTTTGTTGATACCGACAACAAATTTTGTTATTTAAACTTGTTTTCATTCCATTTAATGTCAAACAACCCATCAGGATGTATTTAAAAGTACTCAATTATAAGGCCAGTACCAGAATATCATTCAAGAGAAGAAATATTGGCTCTTTTATTCTTGTCGACAAAAGTTTTAGTATAACCAGACTTATTTAAGCGCTTAATTTTGAAAAACTTTTCATCGCGAGGTACATACAGAATAAAATTATTATGCCGGTAGAGAAAATTCAACAAAAAGGGTAAATATTGGCCCAAGATATTGATTAATACAACAAATATAGCAGCTTGACACTTAAACTCCTTCATGGAAGGCTATCATTTCTTAATATTTAGGTGGAGTACATTGATCGTTGTACCAGCAATTTCTGACACGTTTTCTTCAACGACCCATAACTTTGAATTCCAATATATTTTCAATATCAAGACATCAAAATGTGCGCAATTAAATTATCTTTCTAAAACGCTTAACAGTTTATAAATCGGACCACTAACGAAAGAGCTACGTTTAAAACAAAATTTGCTTATATTCCAAATCAGGTTATCTCCCCTGCTTCACAATATGCAAATCAGGTATACTTTATAGAAAACCCTCACCCTAAGCCAAACTCAAACCAAAACCCTCACGCAAGCGCAGAAGTGAAAAGGCACACATGCGCAGAAGTCAAAAGGTACGAATCTCGCCAAAGTCCCTCCCTAACCCTAACCCTAACCCTAACCCTAACCCTAACCCTAACCCTAACCCTAACCCTAACCCTAACCCTAACCTAACCCTAACCCTAACCCTAACCCTAACCCTAACCCTAACCCTAACCCTAACCCTAACCCTAACCCTAACCCTAACCCTAACCCTAACCCTAACCCTAACCCTAACCCTAAACCCTAACCCTAACCCTAACCCTAACCCTAACCCTAACCCTAACCCTAACCCTAACCCTAACCCTAACCCTAACCCTAACCCTAACCCTAACCCTAACCTAACCCTAACCCTAACCCTAACCCTAACCCTAACCCTAACCCTAACCCTAACCCTAACCCTAACCCTAACCCTAACCCTAACCCTAACCCTAACCCTAACCCTAACCCTAACCCTAACCCTAACCCTAACCCTAACCCCAACCCTAACCCTAACCCTAACCCTAACCCTAACCCTAACCCTAACCTAACCCTAACCCTAACCCTTACCCTAACCATAACCCTAACCCTAACCTGACCCTGACCCTAACCCAAACTCTGACCTTAACCCTAACCCAAACCCTGACCCTGACCCTAACCCTAACTCTGACCATATAGAGAAGAAAAAAGTTATAGCACAAACGTTTCTTCAGTGTGGTCGGAAAGTGCGGCCGTACACTTCAGTGATACCAATAAGTTTCCATCTTCTAGATCGCCTTTTCATCTTTTCGGAACAGTTAATTTTAAGAAAATATCTCTATTCAAATCTATTCTACACCTGTTTGAAGATTGAGATCAAAGACACTTTTCATACTATACTTAGAAATATTTTTGGAAATTTCTGACACATGCGCAGTCACAAAAAAGGGCAGACATGGGCAGAAGTGAAAAGGGCACCTCACTAACCCTCGTCAAAGTCCACTACCCTCGTCAAAAGTTACTACCCTGACCCTAACCCTTACACTAACCTTGACCTTAACCCAAACCCTGACCATAAAAAAATTATAACACAAACGTTTTTAGTGAGGTCGAAAGTGCGGCCGTACACTTCAGTGATACCAATAAGTTTTCATCCTCTAGATCGCCTTTTCATCTTTTCGAACAGTTAACTTAAAGAAAATATCTCTATTCAAATCCATTTTACACCTGTTTGAAGATTGAAGTCAAAGGCACTTTTCATACTCTGTACTTAGAAATATTTTGGGAATTTCTGACGCATACACAGTCACAAGAAAGGGCAGACATGGGCAGAAGTGAAAAGGGCACCTCACTAACCCTCGTCAAAGTCCACTACCTCGTCAAAGTTACTATCCTGACCCTAACTCTAACGCTAACCTTGACCCTAACCCAAACCCTGACCATTAAAAAAAATTATAACACAAACGTTTCTTCAGTGAGGTCGGAAAGTGCGGCTGTACACTCAGTGATACCAATAAATTTTATTATTTAAAACTTGTTTTCATTCCTTTAATGTCAAACAACCCATCGGATGTATTTAAAAGTACTCAGTTATAAGACCAGTACTAAAATAGCATTCAAAAGAAGAAATATTGGCACTTTTATTTATGTCGACAAAAGTTTTAGTATAACCGAAGCGCTTAAATTTTTAAGAACTTTTCATCCTGAGGTACATAAAGAATAAAATGATTATGCCTGTAGAGAATATATCTGAAAAGGTAAATATTGGACCCAGATATTGATAAATACAACAAATATAGCAACTTGACACTTCATTGAAGGCTATCATTTCTTAATTTTAAGGTGGATACATTGGATTGTTGTAACAGCAATTTGTGACACATAAGTCAGTACTGATTATCTTCAACGACCTATAACTTTGAATGCCCCAATACTGACCTTTGACAGCAATGCACAAACTACATAACAACCTGGGATTCGGTAAGATCAATATATAAATGATCTTGCTGTATAGTTTTATGAAAACCCAGTTATTTTGAAAAGTAATAAACAAATTTAAAGATGCTCATCTGAATGTTGTCGAAACTGAAAATTCTACCCTTTTTCACCTAAATGAATTAAATGTTGCATTTGACTGTAATACACCAAACCACATAACAACCTGGGATTTAGTAAGATCAATATATAACTAAGATAGCTGTATAGTTTTATTAAAATCCCAGTTAATATGAAAAGGAATAAACAAATTTAAAGATGGCTATCTGAATGTTGTCCAAACTGAAAATTCTAGGTTTTTCACCTAGATTAATTAAATGTTGACATTTGACAGCAGTACACCAAAGTACATAACAGCCTGGGATTCAGTAAGATCAACATTTAACTGAGATAGCTGTAAAGTTTAAAGAAAATCCAAGTTGATTTGAAAAGTTATAAAAAAATTTAAAGATGACTATCTGTATTCAGTGCGAATTGAAAATTCTAGTTCTTTACTAACCTAGATTAATTAAATCCTTGAACTTGACCGCACCACCAAACTACAAAATAACCTGAGATTCAGTAAGATCAATATATAAGTAAGATATCTGTACAGTTTTATGAAAGTCCGTTGATTTGAAAAGGCTATGAAAAATTAAAGATGACTATCTGCATTCAGTCCGATCTGAAAATTCTAGATTTTTTTTTACTAAGATGAATTGAATCTTACATTTGATAGCAATACACCAAACTACATAACATTGTATTAAGTAAGATCAATATATAACTGAAATGGCTGTATAGTTCTATGAAAATCCCAATTAATTTGAAAAAGTTAGAAACAAATTTGAAGATGGCTATCTGAATGTTGTCGAAACTGAAAATTCTACCTTTTTTCACCTAAATTAATTAAATGCTGCATTTGACTGTAATACACCAAACTACATAACAACCTGGGATTTAGTAAGATCAATATATAACTAAGATAGCTGTATAGTTTTATTAAAATCCCAGTTAATATGAAAAAGGAATAAACAAATTTAAAGATGGCTATCTGAATGTTGTCGAAACTGAAAATTCTACCTTTTTTCACCTAAATTAATTAAATGTTGCATTTGGACTGTAATACACCAAACTACATAACAACCTGGGATTTAGTAAGACCAATATATAACTAAGATAGCTGTATAGTTTTATTAAAATCCCAGTTATTATGAAAAGTAATAAACAAATTTAAAGATGGCTATCTGAATGTTGTCCAAACTGAAAATTCTAGCTTTTTTCACCTAGATTAATTAAATGCTGACATTTGACAGCAGTACACCAAAGTAGATAACAGCCTGTGATTCAGTAAGATCAATATTAAACTGAGATAGCTGTAAAGTTTGATGAAAATCCAAGTTGATTTGAACAAAATATAAAAAATTAAAGATGACTATCTGCATTCAGTACAAATTGAAAATTTAGTTTTTATTAACCTAGATTAATTAAATCCTTGAACTTGACCGCAATTCACCAAACTACAAAATAACCTGAGATTCAGTAAGATCAATATATAAGTAAGATATCTGTACAGTTTTATGAAAGTCCAAGTTGATTTGAAAAGGCTATGAAAAATCAAAGATGACTATCTGCATTCAGTCCGATCTGAAAATTCTAGATTTTTTACTAAGATGAATTGAACTTACATTTGATAGCAATACACCAAACTACATAACATTGTATTAAGTAAGATCAATATATAACTGAAATGGCTGTATAGTTCTATGAAAATCCCAATTAATTTGAAAAGAAACAAATTTGAAGATGGCTATCTGAATGTTGTCTAAACTGAAAATTCTACCTTCTTTCACCTAAATTAATTAAATGCTGCATTTGACTGTAATACACCAAACTACATAACAACCTGGGATTTAGTAAGATCAATACATAACTAAGATAGCTGTATAGTTTTATTAAATCCCAGTTAATATGAAAAGGAATAAACAAATTTAAAGATGGCTATCTGAATGTTGTTCAAACTGAAAATTCTACCTTTTTTCACCTAAATTAATTAAATGTTGCATTTGACTGTAATACAATTAAATCACATAACAACCTGGGATTTAGTAAGATCAATATATAACTAAGATAGCTGTATAGTTTTATTAAAATCCCAGATAATATGAAAAGTAATAAACAAATTTAAAGATGGCTATCTGAATGTTGTCTAAACTGAAAATTCTACCTTTTTTCACCTAAATTAACTAAATGTTGCATTTGACTGTAATACACCAAACTACATAACAACCTGGGATTTAGTAAGATCAATATATAACTAAGGTAGCTGTATAGTTTTATTAAAATCCCAGTTAATATGAAAAGGAATAAACAAATTTAAAGATGGCTATCTGAATGTTGTCTAAACTGAAAATTCTACCTTTTTCACCTAAATTAATTAAATGTTGCATTTAACTGTAATACACCAAACTACATAACAACCTGGGATTTAGTAAGATCAATATATAACTAAGATAGCTGTATAGTTTTATTAAAATCCAGATAATATGAAAAGTAATAAACAAATTTAAAGATGGCTATCTGAATGTTGTTTAAACTGAAAATTCTACCTTTTTTCACCCAAATTAACTAAATGTTGCATTTGACTGTAATACACCAAACTACATAACAACCTGGGATTTAGTAAGATCAATATATAACTAAGATAGCTGTAGTTTTATTAAATCCCAGTTAATATGAAAAGGAATAAACAAATTTAAAGATGGCTATCTGAATGTTGTCGAAACTGAAAATTCTACCTTTTTCACCTAAATTAATTAAATGTTGCATTTAACTGTAATACACCAAACCATATAACAACCTGGGATTTAGTAAGATCAATATATAACTAAGATAGCTGTATAGTTTTATTAAAATCCCAGATAATATGAAAAAGTAATAAACAAATTTAAAGATGGCTATCTGAATGTTGTCGAAACTGAAAATTCTACCTTTTTTCACCTAAATTAACTAAATGTTGCATTTGACTGTAATACACCAAACTACATAACAACCTGGGATTTAGTAAGATCAATATATAACTAAGATAGCTGTATAGTTTTATTAAAATCCCAGTTAATATGAAAAAGGAATAAACAAATTTAAAGATGGCTATCTGAATGTTGTCGAAACTGAAAATTCTACCTTTTTTCACCTAAATTAATTAAATGTTGCATTTGACTGTAATACACCAAACTACATAACAACCTGGGATTTAGTAAGACCAATATATAACTAAGATAGCTGTATAGTTTTATCAAAATCCCAGTTAATATGAAAAAGTAATAAACAAATCTAAAGAGATGGCTATCTGAATGTTGTCCAAACTGAAAATTCTAGTTTTTTTTTCACCTAGATTAATTAAATGCTGACATTTGACAGCAGTACACCAAAGTACATAACAGCCTGGGATTCAGTAAGATCAATATTAAACTGAGATAGCTGTAAAGTTTGGTGAAAACCAAGTTGATTTGAACAAAATATAAAAAAATTAAAGATGACTATCTGCATTCAGTACAAATTGAAAATTCTAGTTTTTTTACTAAGATGAATTGAATCCTTACATTTGATAGCAATACACCAAACTACATAACATGGGATTAAGTAAGATCAATATATAACTGAAATGGCTGTATAGTTCTATGAAAATCCCAATTCATTTGAAAAGTTAGAAACAAATTTAAATATGGCTATCTCTATGTTGTCCGAACAGAATATTGTAGCTTTTTCACCTTAAATTAATTAAATGCTGACCTTTGACAGCCATACACCAAACTACATAACAACCTGGGATTTAGTAAGATCAATGTAAATGATCTTGCTGTATAGTTTTATGAAAATCCTAGTTAATATAAAAGTAATTAACAAATTTAAAGATGGCTATCTGAATGTTGTCCAAACTGAAAATTCTACCTTTTTTCACCTAGATTAATTAAATGCTGACATTTGACAGCAGTACACCAAAGTATTTAACAACCCTAACCCTAACCCTTAAAAAAAAAAAAAAAAAAAAAATAATAAATATAATTTAACTCCAACACTCCAGCATGAGGCATAACAGTACTCATTTATCAGACCAGTACCTAAATATCATATAAAAGAAGAAATATTGGCACTTTTATATGTGTCGACAAAGTTTTTAGTCTCCTGAGACTGAAAACTATGAACCAAAAAGAATAAAATATGATGCCGGTATGGAATAACCAAGAAAAGGTCAATGTTGGCACCCTATATTGATGAGTACAACACATATAGCAATTTGAAACTTAAAATCCTTCACTCTGTCTAACAATCAATGTTTAGGTACAAAAGTACCCAATTACCAAGCCGGTACAAGAATATCAATAAAAAGAAAGAAATATTGTCGCTTTTATTGTTATCGACACAAATATAAGTAACTGTAGACTTATACAGTGTCAAATTATCCATCATAAGAATAAAATGTTCATGCTGGCACAGAAGTATCATCAAAAAGGATAGATATTGGCACTATTTATAGATGCAGACAACAAATACAGCACCCTGAAACATTCATTTCTTCACTTTTGTGTCTGAGAATCCATCTAAACTCATAAATATTATAAAACATATGAAATATTGTCACTTTTAATGGGTATCGACATAAATATCAGTAACTCAGACACTTATAAATCTCTCAATTGTTGTCAAATTATGCATTGTTATAGTTGTTTTACAAAAGTTTTAGTAAATCAGAACCCAAACCTGTGTAAAACTATCAATCCTGAGGTAAATCGAAGGATAAAATGTTAATGCCGTGGCACAAATCCAAGAAAAATGGTCAATATTGGCACCCTATATTGCTGAATGCAACAAATATAGCACTCAAAACCTTTATTCTTTCACTTTATGTCTGACAACAAATTTGAATGTATCAAAAGTCCTCTATTACCAGGCCAGTACAAGAATATTATAACAAAGATGAAATAGTGTCGCTCTAATTGTTTCATGACATAAAATCAGTAACCGTTACACTTATAAATCTCTCAATTTGTGTCAAACTATTCATTCTTAGATTCAAATAATGATGCTGGACAAGAAAAATCAGGAAGAAAGGAAGATGTTGGCACCTTTTGTTGATACCGACAACAAATTTTGTTATTTAAACTTGTTTTCATTCCCATTTAATGTCAAACAACCCATCAGGATGTATTTAAAAGTACTCAATTATAAGGCCAGTACCAGAATATCATTCAAGAGAAGAAATATTGGCTCTTTTTATTCTTGTTTACAAAAGTTTTAGTGTAACTGAGACTTACGGTTACTTTAATTTTTTAAAACTTTTCATCGCGAGGTAACATAAAAATAAAATTATTATGCTGGTAGAGAATATTCAAGAAAATGGTAAATATTGGCCCAAGATATTGATTAATACAACAAATATAGCAGCTTGACACTTAAACTCATGTATGTATCTGTCAGTTAGCCAACCAGTTCCAAATACAGGGAAGTAATTATAAAATAAATCTTTAAAAATTCAAAAGACCTGTATTCTATTCGCCCACAACATAAGGAGATCATGTAGATTTTGACCGGTCGACTGTAATAGCAGAATATTTTTTGCGGATCTAATTTTGTTTTTTTCTTGATTAAGAATTATTTCGCGCATGCGCAGTCAAATTTAAGGTCATGGACTGATGCGCAGTCATTCTTCAAGGTAAGGGAATATTCAGGCAAATGCCAGTTTCTGAATTTCAAAAGTCTAATTTTAATTATAATGCTTTATCGACACTCGCAAAATAATCAACAAATACTGATAAGTTTTCACCGCGACAAATTACGATCACTTAAAAATTCCTGATACTGAAGGTTCCATACTGTATGTTTCCATGTTTTATATCCTTTTCTTTTTCAACTTATAAGTTTTAAGTTTATCCTTAAATTTCATAATTCTTCGTTATAATTTTTTTTCTTGTGCATGCGCAGTCGATCCTTCACTAAGAATTATATCGGCCTTATGCACAGTTTTTTTTAGTTACACTTTGGTCTCTCCTCGTTTTTCATGTCTTTAAAAAACAGTTGCAGGTTGCAGGTTACAGCCATATTAAGAAAGCGGTGCTGCTTATATATAATTTAAATGTCACGTGACATGTATTGGCCAACCGTGACAATCAAAACAAAATGGTAGAACAAATTGATACTGGCCCCAGATATTGATGAATACAACAAATATTGCAACTTCACACTTAAACTCCTTCATGGTAGGCTATGCTATCTTTTAATTAATTAGGTGGAGCACATTGACTGTTGTACTAACACATAAGTCAGGGCCTATTACATTTGAATTCCAAATACATCTTCAATATTAAGGCACCAAATGTGCGCAATTAAATTATCTTTCTAAAACGCTTAACAGTTCATAAATCGGACCACTAACGAAAGAGCTACGCTTAAACAAAAATTTGCTTATATTCCAAATCAGATTATCTCCCCTACTTCACAATATGCAAATGAGGTATACTTTTATAGAAAACTCTTATTATAATCCAAACCCAAACCAAAACCCTCAGGCATGCGCAGAAGTGAAAAGGTGCACACATGCGCAGAAGTCAAAAGGTGCACGAATCTCGCCAAAGTCCCCTTCCCTAACCCTAACCCTAACCCTAACCCTAACCCTAACCCTAACCCTAACCCTAACCCCTAACCCTAACCTAACCCTAACCCTAACCCTAACCCTAACCCTAACCCTAACCCTAACCCTAACCCTAACCCTAACCCTAACCCTAACCCTAACCCTAACCCTAACCCTAACCCTAAACCCTAACCCTAACCCCAACCCCTAACCCTAACCCTAACCCTAACCCTAACCCTAACCCTAACCCTAACCCTAACCCTAACCCTAACCCTAACCCTAACCCTAACCCTAACCCTAACCCTAACCCTAACCCTAACCCTAACCCTAACCCTAACCCTAACCCTAACCCTAACCCTAACCCTAACCCTAACCCTACCCTAACCCTAACCCTAACCCTAACCCTAACCCTAACCCTAACCCTAACCCTAACCCTAACCCTAACCCTAACCCTAACCCTAACCCTAACCCTAACCCTATCCCTAACCCTAACCCTAACCCTAACCCTAACCCTAACCCTAACCCTAACCCTAACCCTAACCCTAACCCTAACCCTAACCCTAACCCTAACCTAACCCTAACCCTAACCCCAACCCTAACCCTAACCCTAACCCTAACCCTAACCCTAACCCTAACCCCTAACCCTAACCCTAACCCTAACCCTAACCCTAACCCTAACCCTAACCCTAACCCTAACCCTAACCCTAACCCTAACCCTAACCCCTAACCCTAACCCTAACCCTAACCCTAACCCTAACCCTAACCCTAACTCCTAACCTAACCCTAACCCTAACCCTAACCCTAACCCTAACCCTAACCGTAAACTCCAAACCTGTGTAAACTATCAATCCTGAGGCACCGAAAGGATAAAATGTTAATGCCGGTAAGTAATAACCAAGAAAATGGTCAGTATTGGCACCCTATATTGCTGAATGCAACAAATATAGCACTTCAAAACCTTTATTCTTTCACTTTATAAGTCGACAATCCATTTGAATGTATCAAATGTCCTCTATTACCAGGCCAGTACAAGAATATTATAATAAAGATGAAATAGTGTCGCTTTAAATTGTTTCGCGACATAAATATCAGTAACTGTACACTTATAAATCTCTCAATTTGTGTCAAACTATTCATTCTTAGATTCAAATAATGATGCCGGACCAGAAAAAATCAGGAAGAAAGGAAGATATTGGCACCTTTTGTTGATACCGACAACAAATTTTGTTATTTAAACTTGTTTTCATTCCCATTTAATGTCAAACAACCCATCAGGATGTATTTAAAAGTACTCAATTATAAGGCCAGTACCAGAATATCATTCAAGAGAAGAAATATTGGCTCTTTTTATTCTTGTCGACAAAAGTTTTAGTATAACCGTAGACTTACGAAGCGCTTAATTTTTGAAAAACTTTTCATCGCGAGGTACATACAGAATAAAATTATTATGCCGGTAGAGAAAATTCAACAAAAAGGGTAAATATTGGCCCAAGATATTGATTAATACAACAAATATAGCAGCTTGATAATTTAAACTCCTTCATGGAAGGCTATCATTTCTTAATATTTAGGTGGAGCACATTGATCGTTGTACCAGCAATTTCTGACACGTTTTCTTCAACGACCTATAACTTTGAATTCCTAATACATTTTCAATATCAAGACATCAAATGTGCAATTAAATTATCTTTCTAAAACGCTTAACAGTTTATAAATCGGACCACTAACGAAAGAGCTACGTTTAAACAAAATTTGCTTATATTCCAAATCAGGTTATCTCCCTTGCTCACAATATGCAAATCAGGTATACTTTTATAGAAAACCCCTACCCTAAGCCAAACTCAAACTAAAACCCTCACGCATGCGCAGAAGTGAAAGGTGCACACATGCGCAGAAGTCAAAGGTACGAATCTCGCCAAAGTCCCTTCCCTAACCCTAACCCTAACCCTAACCCTAACCCTAACCCTAACCCTAACCCTAACTCCTAACCCTAACCCTTTTGTTATTTAAACTTGTTTTCATTCCCATTTAATGTCAAACAACCCATCAGGATGTATTTAAAAGTACTCAATTATAAGGCCAGTACCAGAATATCATTCAAGAGAAGAAATATTGGCTCTTTTTATTCTTGTCGACAAAAGTTTTAG
>JAASAO010004194.1:0-19302 GCA_017311375.1 Mytilus coruscus | reverse complement strand
TAAACTAAGAAAAAGTTTCAAAGTAAATAGACCATGACTGAGGAACGGGCCAAATATATTCCATGGTAATGAGATGTGCTAATGCTTATACAATTGCATACCAATTAACATTGGCCTACCACTAATGGTCCCCCTTGAACTGACCTAATCACAAACTAATACATGTAAACTAAGCAAAAGTTTCAAAGTCAATAGACCATGACTGATGGAGCGTAGCCAAATAATCTCTATGGAAATGAGATATGCCAATGCTTATACAACTGCATACCAAATATCACTGACTTACCACCAGTGGTTCCTCATAAACTGACCTAATCACAAACTAATACATGAAAACTAAGCCAAAGTTTCAAAGTCAATAGACCATGACTGAGGGGGCAGGGCCAAATAATCTCCATGGAAATGAGATGTGCCAGTGCTAATACAACTGCATACCAAATTTAATTGACCAACCACTAGTGGTTCACCTTAAACTAGACCTAATCACAAACTAATACATTGTTGACGCCGTCGACGCCGGAAACAGCATACCTATGTCTCGCTTTTTGACTCCGTCAAGGCGGGACAAAAACGGAGCAGAAGAAATTCTTCACGAAGACCAAAATTCTATCGAGATTGAAGCTGCATGTGTGAATTGTCTTTCAGATACGAACCAAACCATTTTGTTGATGGATGTCCTTCAATGCAAAATTATACACACACATGTACAATTTACATATTTTTTCAAAATCGTTTTCAACAGCGGTAGATCAAAATAATATTTCTGTTTTATGGATATGTACAAAAATTGTTTAAACTTATTAAGGTAAACATTGTACATGTATTATGTTAAATCTTTAGCATTCAAAGTCCAACAGGTTTCATCACCTTCGCTTTATTGAATCAGTTCAGGGGAAATGGTGATACCTTTTTATCCATTTTACTTTTAACTTCAGTGAAAACATAAACAGATGTATATATATATAAGTAGACATAAACTATGAAGAACAGCAATAAAAGCGCTGTTCCTTTGCTTTTTATGTTTTTTTTTGCTGTGCATGAATGGTCAAACTTCATATGAATTCGTACTATGCTTTTTTCAATGGAAATTGTGACGTCACAATGCGTTCTTAATAGCACGAAAACCCATCATACGTGGATACTGATTTCGTGTCGGATACCCCATATATTTTGTTTTTCTAATAGTATGAACTTTAGATTATTATTTTTTAAACCTTGATTCGTTTTAATCTTACCTTCATAATCAATAACACCATCTCCATTATTGTCCGCCTCATGAATCATTGCAGATATTTCATCGTCTGTCATTTTTTCTCCTAAATTTGACATTACCATTCTTAATTCTCTAGCGGTTATAACACCATCTCCATTTTTGTCGAAAAATTTGAAGGTCTCTCGAATAATATCGTCATTGTCAAGTTCATGACATTTTCTCGACACCATACTTAAAAATTCTGGAAAATCAATAGTTCCACTCCCTTTGTAAATAAAAAAAAAATAAAATTGATATATTTTGAAATTTCTTCAACTCTACAATCAACGTTGGTATTTGTCATATGACAGCATGTGAGTATATTCTGTGGTTGATCACCTTTATACCAAATAAAAGTTTCAGTACATATAAAGTTAATGTCTGGAAATTTTCTGTGGAAGTCAATGAACCTCAAGTTACTGTCATGAACTAGATACTAAGGAACCGGTGTCTGTTGTAACGTGTCATTTCGGATGACAAAATAGAAATGGAAAGTTAAAATCACCTCTTTTGACGTAAAGTTTAGTTCTCAGTTGACCCTCGTTGTCAATAACTAGACGTAAATGAATATATGAAGCAAACTTAAATTTATATTTATTAAACGTTCGATGAAATAGTTGAGTTAAACAAAGTCACAAACTTTGAGAACTATTTAATCAGAGGACATCATCTATATAGCAGAAAAAAAAGAAGATGTTGTATATGATTGCCAACAAGAACTCTCCACCAGAGACCAAATGACGTAGAAAAAGGCAACAATAAGTCATCGTTCGGCCTTCTGCAAAAACTATATCGCACAGCAAGCTATAACAGGCCCCGAAATGACGAATTTAAAACAATTCAAACGAGAAAACTAAAGGCCTGATTTATTTACAAAACAATAAACGAAAAACAAATATGACGACAGCCACTAAATTACAGGGTTCTTGCTTCTTTCAATCTTCTCGATAAGCCTCTGTATAAAGTTAGAAACATATAAATAAGAGGACCAATCGGCAAGCAGTCGGTTTTCATAGCAATATGACGATCGCCTGTTAAAAAAACACGTATTCCAAACGAATCACATATGTTTTAAACAACAAAAATCCAGCATTTTGATGGTGTCAGTTATTGGGAATTATTTTTTTTGAATCAAAAGTTAAGATTTATAAATGCAAGGTGTTTGACCAAGGTAAAAAAATAACGCATGTTAATCTGCGTATCTGATAGTAATTGATATTTTTCAAAGTTTTTCCCTGTCTAATATTTTTTTATAAAAGTAAGGAGATGTGGTATAATTGCCAATGAGAGAACTATCCACCAACGAACAAAGGACAAGGGGCCACCGTACGGCTTTCAACAATGAGCGAATTTTATACCGTACAGTAAGATATAAAGGGCTCTGGGATAAAAAAAATACTTGTAACAATTCAAAATAGAAAATTAACAGCATGATTTAAGCTGATAACATTAAAAGGAACAAATATTTAGACGGCAACCAACCACAAGCACTGGATTACAGGCGCCTTAATTGTTCCTGGGTTAAACATTTTTGTAAGCACCATCAACTTAGACAATGGTTTAGCAAGATATCTTTAAAACAAACAGTAGAAATCAATTGAAAGGGGATTAACTTTCACGTCCGACCTAACTTAGCACAAAAAGCTGTCAAAAAGAAACAAACACAAAAGCATCGATCTTAGAGTAATCTCAGTTATTAAAAGCTAGTTCACCAAGCTAGTAGCCTCCACTCACTACTCCAATAAAAATCAATTTAAAAAAAAAAGACCATGTTTTTCCAGATTAACATATCTATCATTACACATTGAATAGATTTAATGTAAAGACTGGAACATACATCTTACCGTCTGAGTCTACTGCATCTATCATATCATGTAACTCAGCTTATGATGGGTTCATTCCTAGTTGTAATAATACTGTTCCTAGTTCTTTAGTAGTTATGATTCCGTCATTATCTTGATCGAAACTACTAAAAACTGTCTTCAGTTCTGCAATATTCAACATGATAGCATACATTTTTTTGTAGATATATTCAATAGAATAGAAAGTATTCAAGATCAGGAACTGTTTTATCATAAAAGATCAGCCACTGTCATAAACTTTGGAGAAGGTCCGGTAAGGGCTAATTTTGGCCTAAATTTTGAAGTACATCTGATGAAAGATTTTTGACACTTTTTAAACACTGAAGTGTCTTCTTCAGTCGATTCAATTAGTGTAAGTAAAGGATTTGAACCGATTTGGTCATTAGAGAAGCATTAGTTCAAGCTAAAATATGAAAATCTATCAAATTTGCAACAAAACGTCACTTTTCAGATGGTTTTTGTCTAAAATGGAAGTGGCCGCATTCGTGTTCAGTCTCAACCTTTATATATGTTATGCATCACCATCAAATACAACATATATTTAAATATTAAGAATGAACATAAGTGCGGCCACTTCTGTTTTAGACAAAAACCGTCTATAATTAGCAGAAATGCTAGAATTGTGAAGATTTCAGTATTTTTACATGAATTACTGATGCTAGTACCTGATGCATGTGAAGTGTAATGACAAAACAAGCCCATATTCATGTTGCAAAAGTATTCTTCTTTCCAATAAATAGCTAAAAGTTTACATTTTTAACAGATTTTTGAAATGCTATATTTTGGGGCCAAAAAGGGGTCTTACCGGGCCTACTCTTTTGTTTTTTTTTTTTCATACAGACAAAATTCCGATAGAATGTTTTAATGATTCCAATAAAATGTAAAAGTAAAAGCAAATTTACTGACGATTTTCATTAAGTTTCATTGAAATCCAGTACCTGTTTAATGAGGAGGAGCTGGTACAGGGTATAGAATATAAATAAGAAGATGTGGAAACAACAATAAAACATAGTATTACTAAATTTTAAGTAGACAATCAATATTCAGAATAAAATAACAGCCAAAGGGAACACAAATAACTCGATCTTTAATTATTTAGCGTAGCACAATTCCGTGAAAAAAATACCGATATATCATGGCCATTTATCGTTGACGTGAACAGTATGTTTTAGAAATACGCATGATATCCTTGGAACTGCAGTTCATTTTTGGAATTCATTTTGTATGAACTTTGTGTACCTAAAAACGTGTTACATGTTACATACTCTTATACATTTGTAACATCGAAGCACGTGTAGTTTCTACGTAGATCTTCATTGGGCATTGATGTTTGCATCAACAAAATTTTTGTATGATTTTCTGTTTATCTAATTAATTATATTCTGGCTTATTTGAAGAAGCTCTGCGTGGACATATAACTGCACCAGTTAACAATAACACACACGAGTTTGTCGTTGCTTTGGATCTGTTATACTATCAAAATACTTATTAAAAGAGCTGCCAGCTACCTTCTTCGCCAGATATTTGTTTATTTAAATCAAACTATTGTCAGAGATATTTCAATAGGGTTCTTTGCGTATCGGTTGTTCTATTTGTTGGTATGGTAAGAGTTTTCATAGGTTTTTGGACTTTGAAACATCGAAGGCGTAAAGTATATCCGATATTTTAATTTTTGTTTATCAAAAAATGATTCATTTTTTCACCCGTTTTTTAGACATATAATACATAAAAAAGATAACAGGAATCACCAGTCAATACAACAGATCACATCAACCATAAAACATCTCCTCCAAAAATAAAGCACACACACACAAAGAAAAAACAAACAAAAACAAACAACACGCAATTTTTCGTCTAATTTGATCTAGTTATAAAACAGCTTTAAATATAGTTTACAAAACACTGAACTTCCGGTCATAGCTGTAAACTTCACCCACTGTTGGGTTTCTTTCTCTATGTCTTCAATCGTCCTGAATATGCATATTAATTTTCCGCTGGATGTTAAGCATCCATCCATCATCATCATCTATGTCTTCAAATGTTTGCGCGGTAGTCTAACCTCTTTGTTTCTTTTTGTTATAACATCAAAGCGTTGACACCATTTGATTGACAAATGTTTGCGAACTTTCTGTATGACGTCCACTTTTTAAGCTCTCGTAGCTTGTTTTCAATGGTACGTCTAACTCCAAACAGTCGTTATTTCCTGACTGGTTGAACCACTGGTAAACATAAGCATCAACATGAATCTTGATATCTGAAAAGCTTCCTAAACCTTTAAAACAATCTACATTTTTCTGCAGGATTCCCTCCATATTTTAATTTAAAGGACGAAATATATGGTTGTGTTTATGGAAAACAGTTTTTTTAAAGGGAAAAAAGTGTTGTTGCAACAATCCAAATTTGCATAAGGGGATTTTAAAGGCTTTTTAATTTATCTTGATTTATTTATCCGACTTTGTGGAGAAAGATGGAGAGGGGGAGGGAGGGCGGAGCTTAAATAATAGACAATTACATTATTAGTGACAAAAGATTAAATATTTGTGTCACTAATTCTCATGAACTCTGTTAAAAAAAGGCCAGGCTGTATCCTGTTTGTAAATAATCGTCTGTTCTTTACCTGGCATGAGCCGGATGGTAATTTGTTATTTTCTAGTTCAAGTGTAGTAAAATTCAGATTAGAAACAATTCGTAGTTTGTGCCCTTAGTGCAGACTTAACAATAGCAACGAGTAAAATATATTAAGATTGGAACTATAATTGTTTTTGAAAATGTTTTTGCAGTTTCAAGAGATATTAGATAGGATTATCATTGACTCATTGACAATATGCCGGCATTTTTTTGCTAGTTACACCAGTATCAATATGCAACCCCATATTCGACATTAAAGCTACTCGTACAGCCTATGAAATGATTCATCTGATGTATTTGCCAAGGAAATGATTTATCGGATGCATTTGTCACACGAAGCAAAAACGAGAATGGAATTATCACAGTGTCATTGAATAGGATATGTAAAATTTCTCATTGATTCAGGAGCAAGATGCAAGATGCAATATTGTGAATTGAAATATTAGGATAGAAATTAGTGTCAACTGCAAATAAAAATAATTCGAGTTACAACCGAATGCGAAAAGCTTATATTAGTATGGATATAATATACCGTTGGATATAGAGTTGTTATCTAAGGGAAATATTTGGATACAGAGTTGTCATTTCAGGGAACTATTTGGATATAAAGTTGTTATTCAAGTTAAATATTCGATATTCAGTTAAGAAAATTTTGACCAATGCATTATGTTGGAAGAAAAGGGTTTATTATATATAAATCTAAATTTGTAAAAAAAAAAACTGGAGAACGAAAATTGGAATTATGATTTTGTTTACTGATAAGTCTTATAGTTCCTACGTCAATACGTTTCAAATCATATGAACGTACAGTTGTGTTATATTTTAATTTTGTCTTTCGCAATTCAAAATTTTACTATAACAACCCTTGGAAAATAAAAAATTGTCAAAGACAAAATTATAAAATTCTGTTAACACTTGTATATAGATATAAGCAGATGTGGTATGAGTCCTAATCAGACAACTCTCCATCTAAGTCACAATTTGTAAAAGTAAACCATTATAGGTCAAAGTACGGCCTTCAACACGGAGCCTTGGCTCACACCGAACAGCAAGCTATAAAGGGCCCCAAAAATGACTAGTGTAAAACCATTCAAACAGGAAAACCAACGGTCTAATACATATAAAAAACGAGAAACGAGAAACACTTATGAACCACATCAACGACAACCACTGAACATCAGGTTCCTGACTTAGGACAGGTGCAAACAAATGCAGCGGGTTTAAACGTTTTAATAGGCGCCAACCTTCGCCCTACCTGAAACAATAGTGTAACATCACAACATAGAAATACACACCATAAAATATCAATTAAAATGGCTTAACTCAATCAAAAGACATATTAACAAAAACAAGTGAACATACACTGAACGAATAAATTTGATCTATGACACAATGTATATACAAAATTAATAAAACAAGGGGGTTAGATGTAAAACAATTTCAGAAAGACAACCATAACCTTGGACAAAATGCCGCCAAATGAAATAACGTACACAGGTAAATAAAAAAAAATGTGTTGTAAGGTATACATGGAGTACGGAAATGATTTTTACAAAATAAATAATTTTGTTGTTCATAGTTCCATAACAGAAGTGAAAATTTATCGTCATACTAAACACTTATCAAAGGTGGTATATATTAAAAATAGTGAGACGAGATATAACACTAAATAAGTAAACATTAAATAACAAAACTACATTACAAATTGTATCAACAGGTCAAATTAACACGAAAGTAAGATTTGAGAGTACTCGCAGTTTTTGAAAGCTAGTTAAAAGCCAAAAACAATTAATAATAAAAAATCATGCATCACAGACTAAAATCAATTAAAACACATCCCAGTGATTTAGTGTTTAAACGCCATAGACAGTCAAAGAAGACATGACTTGTGCAATGCCAAAATAAAAGTATCGACAGGCAGTAGGATCGTTAGGATTTAACCTTTTAATAAATATGTGTCATGTCATATATAGATAAAGCAATCTCTAAAAAGAAAATAAACGTGAACACGTTGTTTGTAAATCTTATAAAAACGTAGTTTCTTCAGCATCATCAAATGAAAGAAAAATGACGAAACATTCCGGGTCCTACTAGGCAGCCTCGCCAGAGTTGAATTTACAAATGGGAAAATCAAAAGCTCAAACACATCTAACGAATGGAAAACAACTGTCATATTCCTGACTTGGTACATGCATTTCCTTATGTAGAAAATGGTGGATTAAACATGGTTTTATAGCTAACTTAACCTCTCACTTTCAAGTTAAATCAGTCTAAAATATAAAAATCAGTCGAAAATGCATCTTTTCTCGATATATTAGTTTGACGTCGTGAAAAATAAGATTTTACGTTAGCAACGTCATTACCTCCCCTGTAACTGTATCGTATGCCCTTAACGATCAGATAACATACATCTCTCATTGCACGAAGCATTAGATTTCTACCGGACGTGGCTGCGTATTTACACATACCGCATAATGTGAACTGTCTCAACGATCAAATATAGCAATCTACTGTGTAGATACGCATGGCGGTTGATGCATGCATAGCAGGAGATGCATATCATGTCAACAAAATCGGTCTCGCTCCTTTCGGAGTTCATGTGATTTTTTACGTTTCTTTAAAGTCCTATTTATTTTATTAAGACTGCTTGACAATTTTAAATTAAGATTCATTCCATTACACCATAATAGACAAAAGTAAAGTAACAAAAATACCGAACTCCAATGGAAATTCAAAACAAAAAGTCCTTTATAAAATGGGAAAATCAAAAGCTCAAACACATCAAACGAATGGAAAACAACTGTCATATTCCTGACTTCGTACAGGCATTTCCTTATGAAGAAAATGGTGGATTAAACTTGGTTTTATAGCTTAGCCTAGCTAAACCTTTTGTCTCCAGGTCTTTAGTACAGCTTGAGTATCCGGACTTTTTGTCAGATTATTATTAAAACAATAATAATTTTATATTGTCGACTACTTATTTATCATAGTAGACAAATGAACATTTTGTATCCAGGTCTTAAGTACTATTAAATAAGATTGGCAAATTATCAATTAAAATATTTTGTTGAATTGTAAAAGTTCGTTGCGTATTCCCAACATGTTTCATTTACTTCAGTACCAAGATTATGCCTTAAAATTTTAATCTTTTAATTTTATTGATAATTTCCTTTAGAATTTCAATCAAACAAGATCGGTTTCTAAAAAAATATTAACCTTCGCAATTCAAAGTATGACGTGCACTTACAATATGACTTTACAATATAATTAGGATATATTTGAGAATATTAGAATAATGGATATTACAAAATTACTTTAAAATGTGCAATGTTTTACAAAGAGACCCTTTACAATTTATCAAATTAATGTAAGACAAATATACAATGTATCGGATACCTTGAAATAATATAACTTTTGAAATTCTTTTTCATAAACAGCTTGGGTTGAAAAGTAATATGGATAATCATAATAACCTCAGTGTTGAGTTATTCGTTACTTTAAAGTACACAATGCCTTTACCTGTCTCCGATGGAAGTTAAACGTTAATTTATCAAAGAAACGCTTTTAAGGTTGTTGTGTTCTGCAAACGAAAATCACGGAAATTACCAAATTTTCAACTATTTAACCAGTCAATTGAAATTCAAGATTCTCATTCATATCTAGGACTAACTTTTAATTACAATAGTTCATTTGTCACAGCAAAAACATTTAAGCGAATAAGCACAGAAAAGCACTATTTAGCCTTTATACAAAGATACGTAACCTCTCAATACCTGTCGACTTGCAATTACAACTGTTTGATACATTTATACTTTCCATTCTGGCATATGGGTGTGAAATATGGGGATTCGGAAATAATAACATGCTGGAAAATATTCATCTACAGTTTTACCGAAATGTGTTAAAAATTATATCATCGACATCAAATTTAATGACATATGGTGTACACCAATAGATATCATAATAAAAGCATGAAGTGGTGTAGAATGGTGTATTTTTGGAATAATCTTCTCGCCAATGAAAACAAACTAAGCAGTATCCTGTATCAAAAAATGTTTTAAACTTGCAAGGGGCCACCTACGGACCACTCATAAAGAGCTTTGTTACAAGGGTTCTTTAACGTAGAGAGAACGTTGCATTCACCCGACACGGGACCTCGGATTTAAGCGTCCCCGTCTGACTGACGTTGGTTGTGTATTTATACATCCCGCACAACCACGAACGCCCCTTGTAGGAAAAAAAGGGGATTCGTATTTCGAAAGCCGGTGAAGGTCCTATTTCTATACCATGGGATTCCTTCCTCGGAGTTTACTTGTATTAAAACTAAGTACTAAAGGAACATTTTGATTGTTAGTGAAAAAGTCTTCGATTACATGTAGGTAATGAGAATTTCTAAAGTTTTATAAAAGTTTTCCAATATATCATGAATGTATATGCAAAGTTTATTGTACATGTATTACAATCGACATGTTACACAGTAGACACACCATTCTTGTATTTAACCACTTTCGTAGGCATATCTCGTGGAACAAATGACCACAGCGGGTAACCTTTCCTTTCATCATTTCTTGCAAACAAATTGTGCAGTCATTACTGTTTAGCTGAGATTTTGATGCATCTTCTAATTTAGTAGTATACGCCATGACCCTTTTCCTCTGTCGAATCGTATCTAATAAAACTTTAATTCCAAGGAATACATTGATCAGACAAATTATTAGTAATCGATAAAAATCAAGCCATGTGTAGAATCCATAAAATACTGTCCAAACACCAACACAAGCTGTAGGCATTAAAATAACAATTTGTCGTTGAAAAAGTCATGCGTGCGTAAAATATCACATCGACAAAATTTTCCAAGAATTCCTAGCGAATTTCTTCAAATTTATAGAGACAAAATATAAAAAGCGAAGTACATGTTCTTATGAAATTACAAACGGAATTAGCTCTTGTAAGAAAAATGCCCAAATCTTTCATGGAATACTAGACTAAAGTCCATATAGTACTGCCACATGCCCAATACAAAATGCAATATGCATGCCAATAACTCTAAGGGTGTTGAATCCTGATGCTTGCATTGCTGCCACATCCAAACTTGCTTTTTCTACGATAATTGAACACAATTCTAGCGAACAAACTGCAAGATATACAATTCTGTTGGACAAAAAGATACCACGGTCTAACGGCTTCATGTCAAAGAAGATCATGTCTTTTGTACATAAATATACGGTTATGATGTACAATATCTTCTTGTGTGAATTCATATATGCCTTTTACAATGAAATAGCAGACCTGTAACAGATATTTAAAAATAACAATTGAAATTGTAGAAAATGCTATAACGGAGATTACAGAACAAGAACACATGCCGAGTGTGGTATAAAACACCAATTTAGTTTTGTTGATATCTTGATCAAGGTCAACCACGAGCCAGTTGTTAATTAGGCATACAGTACATAAAACTATAGAATAAGTAGAAAACTCCTGTCTATGGAATATGTTTATGTCATCAAATTAAAATCCTTCCAAACGTTGGAGGTATCGATTTATATGTTTTTTCTCTTCAGGAGACAAGATTCCATTCTCAAACACATGAAGGCATAACAAAACAAGAAACAAAATTGTGACTATAGTAAAGGCGTTGAAAATCCAACCAGGAGAAATTTGTAACACCGTTCCTCCGATGAAAAAGAGGTAAAAATACACTGCGAACCGATAAAATGTGGTTACATCATTAAACTAATAATAAAAAAAAAGGATTAAATTTGCACTAGTTTTAGAATGATTAAAATATGCACTGGGTATTCTGGCGTTTCTCCAAACTGTATAAACAACGATGTTACAAGCCATGCTATAATTATATTTGAAGTTCCCAGCATAATCCTGAAGACGGTCAGCAAAATGCTGTATGGTAATCCACTAACAACCAAAAGATTCAAGAGTCCTGCAATTTAAACAAAATAGCAAATTATTAGCAATGGTTCTCAATAACCACATCGAAACGGAAACAAATAAGTCTTGAATATAAGTAAATATGAAATAAAATGAATATATCTAAATACGGCCAAACCCCCATTAAAGGTTGTCTCAATGTCTACGAAGGTCAGATTTCAAAAATTCCCTGATAAATCATTGAATTCGAACATCTCTTTTCAGAAACAATGCGAGCCCCTTTAAACAGATATACATTGCGGAAAATCAACCAACGTAGAACTTGAGAACTTGCGAAAAAAAAAACCCAAAAATAAAGTATCTAAATTTGTCTCTGACAAACTTTAAAATATGTCAATTAATTCATTGCTGTCCGTTTTTCAAAGACTTCTACTTCAAAACCGTATTACTCAAAACAATTTTCACGGTTAAAAATTGTAAACTGGAAGAGAGGTGTTTTAGTTTAAAGATGAGTCAAGATAGTGTCAGAAAATTAAATGCTAATTTAGATATTGTAATAAATTCACAAACATTGTTATTTTCATTAACTTCTAAAGAAGAAAGTTGATATAGGGGGTCTTCATTTAATTGCAACACTTACCTAAACAACGCACAATATATGATGCCCATCCGAGGTATTGGTAGCTAAATCTGAATATTGTATCCAAGAAACTAAGGAAGACCACTCGTATACTTAAGGAAAGGATGTTTTCCCAGTTTTTATTCTACAAAATAGAAATGTAATTTTCCTGATGCATTTTGTCATTAATTATTCATAGCCGCAATGAAGCAATTGTGTAAAAGAGTTTTGTACATTAATAAGTGATTCCTGCCGGTTTGTGCTCTCTTATAAAACGTTAGTTTTTCTGGTGCAGTCTACTGAGTTATCTCACATTTATAAGTAACATAAGGGTGATAATAATAATGATTAATTTTATTTGCGTCCTTTATTAACTCTGTTCCTCCATGTTTCTCATTAAAATTTAAGAAAACAAATGCATGTGAAGCAGAAATATAAAAGAACAAAAGAGACACCAAAACCCCATCAATGGTACAAGAACAAGAGCTACAAGAACTAATGGTGGCTGCCATTGAACGCTTGAACTGATATGATCAATTTTTAAATTGTAAGTACATGTTGCGATATAGCCTTTGGGTCGAAACATGTTTCTTCTGAAATAGCGGATTAATTGCGAAATGTAAACTACATCAACTGCGGTTGATGTAGGATACAGGTCAAGAAATTGGACGTTTACTGCTATCACGTCTGTCGTACATTATGTTATCAACCACACTCCGTTGTTTATTTCTTGAAACATGTACGAAAAATAATTTAAAGTGTTTGTTTGACTGCGCTTGATTTTAAACTCGTGAGTGTAAACGTGATAGAGGTAATTGTTAAACCTTGGCAAAATTAAAGGTCCTAATTTGTCAAATTTGTCAAATTTCTTTTTTTTTGTGGTTATTTTAACACAATTCTAAGTCTTATGATCTTGTTTTTGCATGAATGAAAACAGTTTTTCTATGATTATTTAAATAAAAGAGAGGCGAAAAGAAACCAAAGGAACATTCAAAGTTGAAATTAGACTGACAACGCCATGGCAAAAAAAAAAAAAAAAAATAAAAAGACAATCAGACAAAGAACAGTACATAAAACAGAACATAGAAAACTAAAGCCTGAACAACACGAATCCCACCAAAAATTGGGGGTGATCTCAGGTGCACCCGTCGTGTTGCTTATGTTAGTACAAATCCGGTGATAAGTCTAATTCGTTAGGTCACATTCGGTGAAAATGGGATGGGATTGTAGATACGACAATTGGAACATATCCGTTGTCATCTGTGAAACGGATATTCCATAACGGTCAACCAACTCTGATGGCGTCAGTAAAATTTACGAAGTGATGATTTTAACTTCACCACTTAGAACTCTTGGTTTAATAGCTACCCTCTATCCAGGAAATCATGATAGGAAAAACAAGCCCTCGAATATAGTATCAACTGGGAGATATATAAAAGTATAAGCAGGGAATGTGTCAAAGAGACAACAAATCTGACCAAAGAGCAAAACAACCAGCCTTAGACCACCAATGGGTCTTCAACGCAGCGAGAAAATCTCGCACCTGGAGGCAGCCTTCAACTGGCCCCTAAAGGAATTGAAGCAGGTTAAAAGATAAAACTGTACGGCGCAATACGTCAAGCGTTATCCGTCATCAAGTACCCAACAAAATACGTAAACTACGAAACCAGAGGACAAAAACAAAAGACAGGGTATATAATGGTAGCGTCTGACGTCTGATTAAATAGAAGGATTGGGCTGAAATGAAATATGAGTTTTAGATAAATATACCTAAAGTAATGAACATAGAGAAGTTCTCGCTCGGACACACACTCCATCCACATAACACCTCACAAGGAGTGCCGTGCATAGAACAGGAGATGATTCCTTCGTGCATGGTCTCACTCCCAGGTGTTGTCTTGTGTTATCTTATGTACTTTGAAACTAATTTCTTATTTATTATTTGTTATCGAGTATGTGTTCAACAAACAATTCTTCAAAATGGAGAATAAACTAAAAAAAAGTATCATAAAATATAATATTTCATTATGATGGTTGTCATTTGTTCAAGATCACTTTCCCCTCCTCGGAATTTGGGAATTTCTCAGTATGACAATATGTTTTAACACCCTCTAAAATATATGTAGTTTAGGTATATTAATAAAAAAATGTCAATAAGAACTTGTTGAAACTAGCAATATATCCACGAGTATAACATATTTCACTAGTATAAACCAGTAGTCTATCCACATTCTCGTTACCATACAAGTATAAAATGTTGTACAGGTACAAACCAGCAATCTATCAACAGTCTTGTTACCATACCGGTAAAACATATTTCACTTGAACAAACAAACAATCTTACAACAGTCTCGTTGCCAGACGAATATAACATTTTGTACTGGTACTCTACAAATTAGTACAGGATCCATCTTTGCAAAATGTGTTGTTTCTACAGTCAAACCTGTCTTAAGAGACCAATCAAGGGTTAAGATAAAAGAGGTCTTTTAGTACAGGTGGTCTCGTAATACAGGTTTCATTTACATAGTATGCACTACAAAAGGAGCTGACAATAATGGTCTTTTACAGCAACAGGTTGTAGCCTAATACAGGTGGTCTCTTGTTCAGGTTTGGCTGTATTTATAAAGTTTAAACAAGCAAAATATAGGGCACGCCGTTCTCGTCAAAAGTATATAAACTTTTTTAAATACACAACTAGATTTGAAAAACATACACCTAGATTTGAAAAAAAAAATGATCTTCATGTAAATGCGACAGATCAACCTTATACGCCGTCAGATCTCATTTTGTTTAGTATCCATGAGCCTGAAATATACAAGCCCATAACGTCAACAAAGGTATCTGAAAAATCAGCAACAAAGGGGTAGTATTGCTTATATGATAGAAGCAAAGTATATCCTTTGAGGAATTTTATCGTATAAAAGTTCGGATAACAAGGGAGGAAACTTGACAGATAATGATTTTGATTATCTCCCTTGATACAACTATTAACCAAAATTTAGCGCCGACAGACAGTTCCAGTGTAGCCCAACTGTGGCGTGCAATGTGATGCAATTATTGAAGGCAAATTTGTAGGTCGGTATTAACAGATACAGTCATATTCTATCCTTTAGATAATCTCCATTTGTTGATTTTTATCAGATCTTTCATACTGTCATACGCATAGCCACGGTCACTTATACATGTATCTTAATAAACTGTTTAAAATATCTAACGTTAAACACAAAAGTTAAGGTATGTATTTTGTCCAGAGACAAGAGTCTGTGGTCTAACGTATTTTTTTGTGAAGCCGTATGCCTACAGTGATGTCGGTTAATTATGTGAAGTAACTAATAGATTTACTGGACAAGGCACAGAAAACTAATCTCAGGATAATTTGGGATACCTTCTGTATCTTTACATTCACAATTCAAAAAATCGTAATGTGAAATTATTCAAGAAACATTGTTATAATGATTTTTCTTGAAAATTCTATGCAAGTTGAATAATTTTTCTTTTATGGTTAGAATAATAAAACTAAATATTAATTGTTGTCATTTATATGTATGAATGATGAAAGATGATTTATATATATGTTGTATTTGATGTATGAATGTAAACTGTATACATATGTTTTGTTTGAGGGCCTCAATGAAAATTAGACTAGTTCTAATTGAGTTACCCTCTTTAAATAAAGAATTTATTATTAGTAACTATAATTATTGTATTATTATCTTTTTAACCTTATGTATATTTTAAAAAAGAATAATACAAAAAGTAAAAATCTGTACTGCAAGGTCAAACATTTCCCTTTTTATGCAAAGTCAGGTAGAATGCATAGTATATTTGGCAATTAAATCGAAACTATCTGACAAGTGCTCTTCTTTGTTGCTTTTGAAAAAAAAATGTATTCAGCAAGTATTTCTATAATTGGCAGATATTAAAGTAATGGTCACTGATCCTTTATCCATGGTATATCAAAACACATTAGTAACCCTCTTTTCGTTGATAAATTAGATGATTTAAAACTGAGACTATGGTGTGGGAACAGCCATCATGACCATTTGGATCCCAATTATTGTCACATTACGGCTAAAACACAATCAGGTAGGGAAATTCAAATGACACAGTGTTATGGATCTATTATTTAATTGCATTTGATTATATATTATTGAAACAAGTCTATCCAATTTGCCAGCGACATGTTCTTTTAACGGTATATAACAATGCTGACTCCGTGTCTTTGAGAACGCGTAGAATGCTGCCAAACACCCCAAAAAGAACATATTTGTGGCGTTATGGTGTAGCACTTTTATTAATCATAAAAATGGTAAATTTGCAGGAATTAACTACTTTGGTTCACAGATATCAATCTTTGTTATCTAATAAGAAATTTATTAATGTCTTATGAGGATTTTACTGATTGTAAATATATGAAATAATTAAATTTTAACGGAAAAATTCTAAAATGACATCTTTGTCATGAAAATACTAAGGTGCTGGATATATGACTTAAAGTATAATAATATCTTCAAATGTTGAAAGCATATGACATTTTTACAATCTAATTTGATACCTTAATCAGTTTTTCCCAAAGAATCAACCTGAAAACCGTCAAGCATATAAAAAAATTCAATGAAAGTTTCCATTATATTGTAGTGTCCGTAGACCCTACTGTATTTCCAAAGAAATATTACTTGTCTTGCAATAAATTCTTAAATTGATCTTTTTTCTTCTGCAGACAGATGATTAGAATGAAAATAAGTTCACACATCCTGGTAAATAGGACATAATTTTTCGTCCGTTTTGAAGAAAATTTTGTCAGTAGACCTGTAGTGTCCGTAGACCCATATTTTATATTTCTATTTCAAGCTTCGTATGAAAAGTTAGACATGTAATGATGATTGTATATTGCTATAAAGTTAAATTATACTCTTTAAGTGGAAAAAAACACCTTTTTTAATAAGTTTTGAATATAAAACAAAATCTGTAGTGTCCGTAGTCCTTTGGCATTTATCACTTTAAACTTTAAACTCCTCATTAAATGTCTTTAATGTTTGCGCAAATTTTAAACTGATGGCTGTTTTAACTTATTTATTATATTAAATATAAAATGAAGTGTCTTTGTACAAATATTTTCATAATCTGTATCAAATATATATAATTATACAAGACAAAGAGGAAAATAATGAAATTTGTGTATTTAATTTCAAAATGATTTACTAATGATATATCTTATGTCTTAGTAGTAAAATATAAGGCATTTTGTGTTTTGGAAACTTGTAGATATTCATTAAACTTTAGTAACACAACTTTACAAAACCTGTAGTGTCCGTATACCTATAGAGTATACCTGGCTCTCACATTCCTGTCACTTCCTGGTGTGTTTGAAACTTAAACTGATATGATTTTTCCATAAAGCTTACCATTAGTTACAACTTTAAACTGTTTTAACAAATGTCTTACTATTATTTTAATGTAGACACTATTTTGAAAGTCATGTGTTAAGAATTTTAAAAATCAATAGTTGTTTATATGTTGCTCTTTTAAGAAAATGGTGTTATCAATGGACTGTTGGTGAAATTGTATGTAGAATGCCTAATAATTTCACATATAAAACTTTTTTTTATTGTTTTAGAAGTGTATTAATATTCTACACATTGTTATTATAACACATATTTAGTGTCCGTAGCCCCCAGTGTTATCATACTAAATATATATTAACTGCTTGATATAAAATAAGATCCTTTTGGAATTTTATCCCTGACACATTTAACAACAGAAATTTATCAATATTCATTACGTGGAACTACTTTCATTTTTTCAAAAATGTGACGCACAATATCCCCACCTGATTGTGTTTTAGCCGATTAACCTAGTATGTCTGTTTGGGTTGACAATATAATAGAACTATAAACAACTGCCATACAAGTTGGAGGTTTAGCTAGCTGTAAAAGCAGGTTTAACACATCATTTTCTTCAGAAAATGTCTCTACCAAGTAAGGAATATGGCAGTTGTATTTCACTTCTTCAGTTGATTGATAGCTTTTTATTTTTCTCATTTTTTATGGACTTACTCTTTTTGAATTTGCCTTGGAGTTCAGTATTTTTGTTATACTTTTTTACCTTTACAGTATTTGTGTTATACTTGTTTACCTTTATTAAAAGATTATACCTGTATTCAAAATAAGTTTCTATTTAGAACATTTAAAAAAAGTGAATTTCAGACATTAACTTACTTGACCAGTATGCAAAGATATTAGGTGAGCAATACAGGCCTCTGGTTTTCATAAAAACATAAACAACTTTATGGACACAGTATTTTCAAATATTATCACCATGAGCAGTTTTTCTAAAATTGCAGAACCATGTTTACAATACAATATGTTAGAAAAATAGAAGCAACATGGTAAAAAAGGATAACTCCTTGTATCATGGTACTATATTAAGCCAGATTCCTTAAGGTGTTTTGGTAAGGCATTGAATCATCATAAACTGTCTATTCAATTGGTTTCCAAACATTTTGTACAAAATTTTCAGGAGAAGTAATGGACTGGTAACTTGATGTTTATTTAACTTTCAGGAGAAGTAATGGACTGGTTACTTGATGTTTATTTAACTTTCAGGAGAAGTAATGGACTGGTTACTTGATGTTTATTTAACTTGAACATCACTATTGTTTTTTTTTGTGAAATTTGATTCTTTAATGCCTGACTGGAGAAATCATTTCTTATAAGGAATGTATACTCAAAACTGACCTGATATTTGTGGATCACAACTGGAAATATACCCTCTCTATTTTTTTTATTGCCTTAAGCTTGGTCTTCAAATAACAAGGGATTTAAATATATAACCCATTTTTCACAGGTATTGTATATGTAGTTCCATAAGACTTGTGTTGTCTAAAATGCTTAATTTTCTTCTGATATACCACAGGCACTTGTCTCAGAAAAAACAATTTCCTATATACCTTAATATAACACAAGGTACTTAACTCGTAGTTTTAAAAAATGTCAGCCGGTCGCGAAATTCCGTTATATGCCGATTTCTCGGTTGTCAACCCCACTAAAACT
>JAASAO010003632.1:0-19428 GCA_017311375.1 Mytilus coruscus | reverse complement strand
AGTACCCAGAAGCCTTGAATAGTTTGCCTCAAAAGTAACTTCATATGTTTTCTTCTTTTCTTCTATTACTTCCATAAGTCTTCCAAGTTCTTTAATAAATCTATGAACTTTAATTCTTGCAAACCTTAAAGAGAAATAAACTGTTATCACAGAGATATGTCTCGCTTTTTGGTTATTTCGATGATGCAAATGTTGAAAACTTTAACATGTAAGATTTTTGAATATTCAAAGTCAATGAACCTTGACTGAAGGTACATGGCTAAACAATCTCCATGGAAATGAGATGTGCCAATGCTAATACAACACATACCAAACACCATTGACTTATCATAAGTAGTTCCCTTTAAACAAACCTAAACACAAACTAATTCATGTAAACTAAGCA
Source organism: Mytilus coruscus (assembly GCA_017311375.1). Lineage (NCBI taxonomy): Eukaryota > Metazoa > Mollusca > Bivalvia > Mytilida > Mytilidae > Mytilus > Mytilus coruscus. Next base: position 19,043 of record JAASAO010003632.1, on the reverse strand, counting down.
AAATTTCAAAGTCAATAAACCATAACTGAGGGGGCGGGGTCAAATAATCTCCATGGTAATGAGATGTACCAATGCTAATACAACTGCATACTAAATATCAATGACCTACCACTAGTGGTTCCCCATAAACCCACTTAATCACAAACTAATACATGAAAACTTAGTAAAAGTATCAGTCAATAGACCATGACTGAGGGGGCGGGGCCAAATAATCTTCATGGAAATGAGATATGCCAATGCTTATACAACTGCATACCAATTATCATTAACTTACCACTAGTGGTTCCCCATTAACTGACCTAATCACAAACTAATACATGAAAACTAAGCAAAAATTTCAAAGTCAATAGACCATGACTGAGGTGGCGGGGCCAAATAATTTCCATGGAAATGATGAGATATGCCAATGCTTATACAACTGCATACCAAATATAATTAACTTACAACTAGTGGTTCCCCATAAACTGACCTAATCACAAACTAATACATGAAAACTAAGCAAAAGTTTTAAAGTCAAGACCATAACTGAGGGGCTGGGCCAAATAATCTCCATGGTAATGAGATGTGCCAATACTAATACAACTGCATACCAAATATCTTTGACCTACAACTAGTGGTTCACCATAATCTAGACCTAATCACAAACTAATACATTGTTGACGCCTACGTTTCGTTGTCGCCGATGCCAGAAACAGCATACCTACAGTCAGGGATATAACTCTATAGGGTTATTACAGAAAAATAACATACATTTGTTATTGTGGACTAAAAATCAAAGAACTGTGATAACATATGTATGTTACATGTTTCAAAGGGACAATATACATCATTAGTTTAGTTAAAATGCATACAAGTTCTATTGATATTACTATTGTCCTTATGTATACTTAACTATAGAAAGATATAACAGTTCATAGTTTGCCAATTTTGCATAGTACACCTATGTTATTACAGAAAAAATATGCCTGTAATAACTAAAGGTTGTTATCACAGCTTCTCTATATCACTCCAAAGCATTTGCTCAGACATACATCATGCTTAATTACAATGTATTTTAATTTATTGTAAGAAATAATGACCAAAGCATGAAATGAGGTTCTGCAAGCTTCCCAGTAATTCCCAAGTGTCTCATATAATAAGTTACATTCCTTTAATAACTGAGCCTTGTTATTACAGCTAAGTTTATCCCTTAAAAGCCTCGTCTCATTGATTTATCATGGTTAATCAAAATGTATTTATTTAATTAAAAATTAGTTATCAAGGCTATGCATTTAGTTTCTGCAAAGTCTCAAGAGTTCCCTAGAGCCCATTATAAATTAAAATATTTTACAAATAACAAACATATGTTATTACAGATTTAGAAAATTTAAGGAATAAAGAGTAGACAACTCATGAAAGTATCTGTAATAACACACAAGTTATTTTCTGTAATAACCCTATAGAGTTATATCTCTGACTGACCTATGTCTCGCTTTTGACTTCGTCAAGCGAGACAAAAATGATGGTCTAATGCATAACATATTCAGCTACATGTAGCATACATTGTAGGCACTGGCTACAATTACCTGCAAAAGTAACAATAAGAAATAGGCACTGGCTACGATTATATTAAAACACGTTGGACACTAATTGCCAGAATGCTAGGTTGGGTTAGGAACCGATTAATTATGAACGTAATAATAATATTCTTGTCTACTGTTACATCGTGTATTGTTACAATGTACATTAGATTTATTAAAATTTTGTTGGAAACATGTGAAGTTGTTTTATGTTGTCTTCCGTCGTTTATATAACTATAAAATTTGAATCTTGATATTTTTTAGTTTTGATTTAAGCGCATTAAAAGTTTTAAATTGTTCACCAAAAGAAAATTTGGTAATGGGAATAACTTCGTCCATTGTTCAAAGTAATAAGGGTAAGTGTGCACTTAAATACATAGAAGTGAACACTTCTTCTAAACATCGAACCATTGACCTACATGTATATTCTTCGCCTTTATAATAATAATAATGATAATAATAATAATGATAATTATCATTATTAAGCATATCGGAGAACTCAGCAACAAAACTAAAGTCAATTAAAATTTTAATAAATCTAACGTAACAATAACGCAACGTAACCGTAGACACAAATATTATTATTACGTTCGTAATTAATCGGTTCCTAACCCAACCTAGCATTCCAGCAATGTGTAGTGTCCAATGTAACAATAACACCTAAAGAAAAGTTGTTAAATACTGTTACGTTTTAACGTTATCCTAAGAAATAAGTTTTGTTACTTCTGAGAATAATTGCCGATTGTATTTCTGGACAGGGACCTGATTTCATCACGGAAATTGCAGGTAACAATAATATCTACATTGTCAGAAGGAGATAACTGTATTTTAAGTTTGGCCTCGTCAAACGTAGGTTTTACTGTTGCAATTGAGTTTACCTATCAATGTGTAGCTTAGCTAGATAAAATTATCAATATTAATTGTATTTGAAATTATAAAATAGCACTTTTGGTTTTAGCAAGTTTTCAATCGCTTTCTTGTACATGTTGTACATGTTGTATTAAAACAACAACAATACTTTATTTTAAGAGGGTTACACAGTTATCTATATAACTTATCTTCCTGAGGCCCTCATCATAGAAAAAGCATATTAAACAAAAATGCAAACATATAGTACATGGCATACATTAGTATAAAAGTCAAGTATAATGATAATGTTCAATACAACTGCATAAAATGTTATAAAAAATAAACATGATGAAATAATTAGTATTCAATATTTTTCAATTGGTTGATTTCAATCATGTCAATAGGGTACAAGTCAAATCGGCACCTGGTCAAATCGGCACCCATAGAAAAGTCAAATCAGCATCTATTTAAATTCAATTCGGCATCAAATAATATTTGATATAATATTAGTCTCTGATGCATGATTTTTATTATTAATTGTTTTGGCTTTTAACTAGCTGTCAGTAACTGCTAGTACTCTCAAATCGTACTTTCTTGTTTATTTGACCTGTTGATACTAATTGTAATGCTTTTTTGTTATTTAATGTTATTCAGGGTTATATCTGGCCTATATCCCAGCTTTGATAAGTGTTTGGTACTAATATAAATTTCCACTTTGTACTATGAACATCAAAATTATTTATTTTGTTAAAATATTTCCTTTCTCTATTGTAACTGTATACGTATACCTAACAACAAAATTATTTTATTTACCTGTGTTTAAAGTTATTGCAAATGGCTGATATTTTGTTCGAGCATATTGTTTTTCTTAAATTGTTTAACATTTCATACCGATATAACATGTTACTTTTATTATTCTTCCTTAGTTTATTTATTTTGAATTTACATTGTATCATAGGTCAAATTTATTTGTTCAGTGTATGTTCAATGGTGTTAATATGTCCTTTGATTGAGTTAAGCTATTTCAGTTGATATTTTATAGTGTGTTTTTCTATGTTGTGATGTTACACTCTTGTTTCAGAAAAAGGGTGAAGGTTTGGTACCATTAAACGCTTTAAACCTGCTGCATTTGTTTGCACCTGTCCTAAGTCAGGAATCTGATGTTCAGTAGTTGTCATTTGTTGATGTGGTTCATAAGTGTTTCTCGTTTCTTGTTTTTATATAGATTAGACCGTTGGTTTTCCGCTTGAATGGTTTTACACTAGTAATTTTGGGGCCCTTTATAGCTTACTGTTCGTGTGAGCGTAGGCTCCGTGTTGAAGACCGTACTTTGACCTATAGTGGTTTACATTTATAAATTTTGACTTGGATGGAGAGTTGTCTCATTGGCACTCATACCACATCTTCTTATATCTATAAATAATTCTAAAATGTATAAATTTATGATCTATTTTGGGGTTGGATTTTATCATGCATTACATGTACATCATTATTAAAAAGCATCAAGCAGTTAGAATACAAAAGTTAATTATTTAAAAGTTTTCCCAACATTCTATGACTGATGTTTTGATAAGTTTTCTTTTCAATTAATTAATAACTTTAATCAAGTATATAGTTAATATTTTTGTTGTTTTAACTCAATAGTTTACAGGTAGTTATTGATGTTTTATTCTTCAAAAACTTCATAAGAAACAACAAAGCCCTTATCCAAGCTGTTGTTTAACAATGAGACAATAAGAAGCAATAAAACGGAAAACTATGAGTCCCTTTCAATAATTCAAACTTTCATGCAAAATAATTAGCAATTAAGGTGTTTTTTCAGGGAAGTTTAAACAGCATTAAACCAACAATCATGCAAAATGCTCAACTGGTTAAAAAATGCATAAAAGATATCCAATACCTCATATATATAATCAAAAATACATATTATTTCAGAGAAAAATACATACATCACTATCCTACTACCTGTCGATACATTTATTTTTGGCAATGCACAAGTCATGTCTTCTCTGACTGTTCATGACGTTAAAATACTAAATCCCTGGGATGTGTTTTAGTTGATTTTAGTCTCTGATGCATGATTTTTATCATTAATTGTTTTGGCTTTTAACTAGCTGTCAGTAACTCAAGTACTCTCAAATCGTACTTTCTTTTAATTCGACCTGTTGATACTATTTTAATACTTTTTGTTATTTTATATTAATATGGATCTTGTCTGTATACCAGCTTTGATGTTTGGAATATCTACTAATTTTCACTTCTTCATACTACATTTGTATGAACATCAAGATTATTCTCCTTTAATCTGTACAGGGAAGGTTTATTGTTGATATTTACCCTTATGTATCTAGTGTTAAATTAGGTATTTATATGACAGACCTTTCTTGGTATTCCTAATTATTGGAAGATTTTATATAGACAGAAAAGTATACCTAAAACGACAAAGTTATTTTCATTTACCTGTATATATTATGAAAACCGGTTTTTCAAAAGTGATTATTTTCTAAGGGTTAAATATTTCATGGTGTCTTGCCATGGCTTTATTTGGACTTGTTTGTTTGCTTTTTGGCCTTGAATGTTTGTCCCTAATATTTTATTAATTATGTATTTACTTTCAGGTATCACAGATCGAATTTATTCGTTCATAGTGTGTTAATTTACGTTTTGATTGAGTTAAGCCTTCCAATTGATGTTTTATCGTGTGTTTTTCTATGTTGTGATGTTATACTATTGTTTCAGAAAAAGGGAGAAGGTTTGGTACCATTAAACGTTTAATCCCGCTGCAAATGTTTGCACCTGTCCTAAGTCAGGAATCTGATGTACAGTAGTTGTCGTTTGTTTATGTAATTTATACGTGTTTCGTTTCGTTTTTATATAGACTAGACCGTTGGTTTTACCGTTTGAATGGTTTTACACTAGTACTTTTGGGGCCCTTTATAGCTTGTTGTTGGTGTGAGCCAAAGCTCCGTGTTGAAGGCCGTACATTGACCTATAATGGTTTACTTTTATAAATTGTTATTTGGATGGAGAGTTGTCTCATTGGCACTCACACCACATCTTCCTATACCTATCAACCCCAAAAATGTGAATAAAATTAAGTGAATATTTCTGGACAACCCTTCCTTATTTAACTCTTCTTGCATAAAACTGAAAATTTCTGGACAACCCATTCCTTATTTTTACTGTTTTGCTTAAAATTCTGTTTAAAACATATATAATAAACAAATCTAACATGGGTGCCGAATTGACTATATCAAGTGCCGATTTAACCAGGTGCCAATTTGACTAGGCGCCGATTTGACTGTACCGGGTGCCGATTTGACCAGGTGCCGATTTAACCAGGTGCTGATTTGACTAGAATTCGTCAATAGATGATCTGTTATTTTGTATTTGAAAGAATTATCATTTGTAATATTTTGTAACAATATAGGCAAATTGTTCCACAAGGATGGTCCAGAATACATAAAACAGGCCTGGGGTAATGGTAATTTGTAATTGTAATGCATTGTAATATTACATTTTTTTATGTAATGCAAAGTAATTTGTAATGCACATTTTCTGCATTACAATAACATGTAATGTAATGATTACTTTAGTTAAAAATCAGTGTAATGCCTCCATTACTGTACATTACTTTTCATTACAAATTGGTAAAATACATAAAATTGAAGAATAAAGAAAAATAAACATAAAATAATAACACAAAAACAAAAGAAAGTGTTGAATAAAATAAGTCACAGTAAATTACTGTATATATTAAATCATGGAAAATATTACTGCTATTATAGCACGACCATATCACGTTCATACTGCGATCTTACTACGCTCCCAGCAATATATCGTCAATATCGTGTTCCATATAAATACTGTATCATTCCTTCTATTTCTCATTGATACGTAGAGTTTCTCGGAAACAACGCAGTCATGCAACCAAAATCTACCAGAACTCGTGGGCGTAGTGGTAGGGGTAGAGGTAGAGGCAGAGGAAGATATGATAGTTACGAATCATGCTCCAGTAGATATATGTCGGACTGAACAATCCAACCTCAATCACAACTTATTGCTGGTCCATCAAGATCAAATGACAATGCTTTAGTGAACGATAGTAGGGGTGACACAGATGTGTCAAGCATGGTCGAGCCGTTTGGGAAAAAGGACAAGAGGTCCAAATTACATACAGACTAGTGTTTCCCCAAGCATGTTCAGCATGGATAGACGCCATGCCATTTTAAATGACGCCATGCCCTTTTTAGTTTTAATAAATGAGGCCATGCCCTTTTTACTTCTTTGGATGATGCCATTGTCTCTAGAATGCCCTAAAATAAAGCCTTTTCAAAATAAAATTTCAAAATTTCATGCCTTTGGCATTTCTGGTAAAATTGTTACTGACAAAGGGATAAAGTTAAATACCTTGCCTTTGGCAGTTTTATCACCTCTGTTAATGATTGTTTACTGCTAATTAGGGATTAAAGATAATTAAACAAATACTAGATAGGAGCACTTTGGTGTGCACTAAAAAACCCTAATTTTTTAACAATTTAAATGAGACTAAATAACTTCCAACCAACATCAAGAACATGTACAATAATTTCTAAATAAGGTTTAAATTAGACTAATGTTCCATATAGTAATTATTGAACTGGTTACCTGTTACTTTTTTGTTTTCTGTAGCATACTGTAGGTGCCCTTTTGTTAATTTTCCATACACTCTAGGTGCCCTTTTTATTAATTTTTGCGCGCTCTAGATGCCCTTTTTCAAGTAAGTTACCATGCCCTTTTTGTGTAATAGGGGAAACACTACAGACAAACAAAACCTGGAGAGCTTTTATATATTTTATATGACAATGAGCATGATGATCGTAGTATGAACGTTGTCAGGTCGTAAGAACAGCGTGATGAGGACGGCATGGGCGTGCTAAAATCATACTATGGTCTTGAACAGCGTGGTATAAACGTGGTATAGTTGTAGTGGACGCGTGGTTGGGTCGCGGTAAGAACGTGATGGTCGTAATGAGGTGGTAGTAAAGTCGCTGTGAGATCGTAGCGCAGTCTCCCCGACTAGAATCGTGCTTTCGCTACACTGTCGCTACAATGGTACAGCGACCTTTGAGATCTTACCACAATCTAACTGCGCTCTCACTACGCTTCTACTATGACCTGATTTCGCCACAACCGCACCACGATTGTTTTGAACCTGTTCAAAGTTGGCCACGCTCATGAAGACCTCACCACGACCTTACTACGACCTTGTGCGATCTGCACAATCGCACTTTCGATCGTCAAAACTTTCATTTTTTCACAGATCGAAAAAGCGATCGTGGCCTAGTGGGACTGCGGTATAAACTTAATCAATTATCTTACGAAGATTGTATTTCTTCTTTCACAGGTGTTGTCATCACTTTCTTCAGAATGTCATCAAATACTGGTTTGAGATCTAGACTATAGAAGGCATACGGTGGGGCATACTTCTTTATCTCTGCGTCGAAATGTAAATAAGAAGTCGCCATAGAAACGTAGGCCATTTGTCCATCGGACAGTTTTTCAATATTTCCTACTTTATTAAGCACATCAAGGGGACAATTCAGATAATTCTTTTCATAATAAATGTTTAAATGATGCTCAACTGTTCGTCTTTTCCAATTGCATACCCATTCCGGTAAAATTTGTTTCGTTCCTGGACAGTTACCGGAAGCCAATCGCTTGGTAGCTGGTCTTCTGAACTCGTGTACATTATCAGAGGATACATCGTGATCGTCTGAACCTGGACATGGAGAAGAACTCGGACATGAACCTGAGGGAGACACCGCGTATGGCGAATCCATTTTCTTTGTGTGCAGCCAGTTCCAGTTCCGGTTTTTAAAGGGAAAGTCTAAAATACGGAAGTGAGAAAACACGGAAGTGTTAAATTGACATGTTTTGAGTAATTGCTCTGGAACTGCTCAAAATGTATTAATAAATGAAACGTATTTTTAAAGCTTATATAATATTCTATAACTTGAAGTCACAATAATTTTGATTATGAAATTCATTTTTACCAAAAAGTTGACTGGAAAAATCGTTAAGCGTGTATGTGTCAATCCGATTTTGCTACTTTAAACTGGGACTATTATACTAACGGGACTGGAAACTGATCGATCTGTTGAGATTTCATTGTCCCGATAGCGGATTATTGATTTTTGTTTTGATTGACAGCTTATCGTGCCACGTGGTTAATTAGCCTTCGGTACATGTAAACAATTAATTTTGGCGAACAAGTCAGCTTATAGAATACCGTTAAAATTGGTGGATTTGAAATTGAAAAAAAAAATAATTTAATGCAAAAAAAAAAAAAAATATATATGAATAATAAAACTATTTTAACAAATTAAATATATTTACTTGAAATAAATGTTTTCACACTAGAATAAACTAATGCCGGTTAAAACTGGGACAAGTTCTTGGAAAAAGTAGTTTTGAAAGATAAATACTTTTCTTATTGTTAACGAAAAATTGTTAATAAGTAGTCAATATATTAGTGTTGAAAATAAAACAAATAAAGTCGAAATGCCGGCGCTTTACTTGACCGCTAAGAAAACAACGTGTCGCCGAAAGTTAACAGATCATAATTAAACCTAATAAAAACAATAAATGTGCAATAAAAACCAATGTTGACAATTTCAGTTCATAATTAATCCCTATAACAAAAGTTACCCGGGGTCTAATGAAAATATAGCCACATTGTTTTGAACTTTTCTAAACTTCGTGTTTACACATAAATTTCAATATGACAGCAATAGCAGTGAAAGGGCCTACTTTTGTAGTTCTGATTGTGGAACTTATTGAACATATTTTCACGAAGTCATATGCTTATGCCACCCGAAGACCATTACTAAGCAAAAAACACCCCGATTTTAATACAAATATTGCACATATAAATAGGAGTAAGCAATTTTATAGGAACAGTATAATTTATTTGAACCCTGCATGTGGTTTCCGTTTGTAATGAGAATGAGATTAATATTCCACTTTTCACTTTAAAAAGTGACAATAAAAAATAGGCCAATCCAACCTATAACCTATAAATATGATTTTACAACAAACCGAACTCGCGTATCTCTTTTCAATCAACAGTTTTAAGAAATTTTATGAATCATACTTGTTTTCCCAGCGTCCCGACGCTATTATTATCCTGAAAAAAATTCAACCTTTAGATGTCGTTTTTTACACTTAAGCCGGGATTTGGTGATTAATAACAACTGTCAAAGATCGAGATATCTTTTATCATTAAGTAACCGTGTTTACATTAAGGATTATCATTTCGAATAACTATTAAAATATAAACAAAGATTATACGATCAAGACACGCTGTCACTGTCAAAACAATATGGCGTATCGATAAATCTCGCGCAGGTAAAGTCTCGTTCTAACGACCGTGATGTTGAGTATGATTACACTGGTTTGTGTAACAGTTTCCAGTCCCGTTAGTATAATAGTCCCAGCTTTAAACAAAAATTCGCGAAAATATATACCATCTGATCGAAAACTATAATATGATTTGTATAGGTAATTTAATACAAATAATATGGTATCAAATAAATTAGCAATACATAAGTAAAAATGGCAAAATGTTGACAAGCAGTCCATTAGTCTCCCTTGTATAGAAGATTTCGAGATGTTTCGGCCACTCAACCAGTTCGGCTACTGGTCGTTTCGGTTACAGTACCAGTTCGGCCACAGTCGTTTCTGTCATAGTCAATTCGGCCACACTGTTTCTTAATTGCATAACATAGGGGTATATATGCATTAATCGTTTTGACAGAAGTGTATTTAGGAAAGGAATATTGCTTAACAAAAAGTCATTTCGTCATAAATTATGCATCTGCTGTGATACACAAGGACACAACACTTTCTAACGTTACACTTGGTTAAGGATGTTTGCTGCTCTAGACTGTTTCAAAATAACAAGCATTTTAAAAGACTTTTTAATTGAAAGTATATAAATAACTGAACTTAAAAAGCAGAAAAATGAAATGTCCGTGTCCTTGTTTTTGAGATATATAAGCCTTTTGAAAATTTGGCGGGAAACGATTCTCTCGAGACTTTTCATACTATCTAGAGAAGATAGAACAAGACCTGAGTAAGTTTTCAAATTTAGGGGAGACTATCATTATGGGGGACCTAAATGCCCATGTTAATGAAAATGATTTGGATTTTATTTCATCTGATCATGTTAAAAGTTTACAAGATATACTTCCTAATTCATATGTGGCAGATAATGTACATTATAGGAGATACTGTACTAAAAGAATACTAAGACTGATGAATACGGAAAACGCCTATTAGAGCTTTGCATATCATCTAGAAGCCGAATTCTAAATGGAAGAACTTTAGGTGATACATTAGGTAAACCCACTTCCCATCAATATAATGGTAGTGCTGTTGTTGATTATTGTGTTGTTAGTAATAATAAATTATGCTAAAAATGTATGTTTTTTACTGTAAAGGATTTTACCGTCCACTCTGATCACTGTCCTATAAATGTATGTTTATCTTTAAACTATTTTCAAGTACAACAAAAGTTTGAAGACCAATACCTAAGGGCTTACAATGGAACAATGCGGTTCAAAATGTTATACAGATATTATGTTATCAAAGGAAGTTGAATCTAATGTACAACTATTCTTAGGTAAAGAAAGAGTATTACAAAGAAACGGGGTGGATGAAGCCACTGAGGATTTAACAGATATTTTTCACAACATTCTTGATAGGATAAGAAGTCATTTAAATCTTCCCAAGGGTAACAGGTTTAAATCTAAAAAACGTAAACGAAAGAAATCTAGTTTAGGGTTTGACAGTGAGTGCGAATCAATGTATCGTAATTTAATCCAATCTTCTCGTTCACTCTCTAAGGGTTCTGTAAATGAAGAAAAGTTGAAGAATTACTATGGACAAAAAAAGCAGTTCAAAAAACTAGTACGAAAAAAAACACGACAGTATAAAGCAAAGATGCTCGATTCCTTACTGGAATTAGAAGACAAAAATCCCAAGGCTTATTGGGATATTATTAATAAATTTAAATATTCTGACAAGGACATCAGTGATCAGAGCTCCAATATTCCTCTGATGAATGGTATACTTATTTTGATAAACTTTTAAATGTAGATTGTAGTAATGAACAGGATGATTTTCCTTCAAGGTATAATGTTTTACTTGATTATGATATAAATATGCAGGAAGTGTTGAAAGCTATAAAAAGTTTAAAGAATAACACAAGTGTAGGTTTTGACTGTATAAGTAATGAGATGCTTAAACATTCTAGTGTGAATATGTTGAATTGTATTTGCAAACTTTTCAATATCATTTTGAAATCAACTTTATTTCCAAATAGTTGGACAGAAAGTATGATTAAACCTATTTTAAAACAGGAGACGTTAGAGATCCAAGTAACTACAGAGGTATAGCAATATCTAGTTGTCTAAGTAAGTTGTTTGTAAAGATCTTATGCAACAGATTAGATTTTTTGTAACTAAGAACAACATACTATGTAAAAATCAAATAGGCTTTAGAAAAGCTAACAGAACAATTGATCATGTTTATACATTAAAATCTATTGTGGATAAAATGTTTAGGGCAAAAAAACATCTATATTGTTGTTTTGTTGATTTTAGAAAAGCCTTTGACACAGTTCAGAGGAATTTTCTCTTTTCTAAACTTTTTGAGCAAGGTATTAGTGGCAAGATTTTTCATTTAATCAAAGATATGTATACATGTGTTAAATATTCAATTAAACTAGATTCCGGACTAACTGATTCCATACTCTCAAATGTTGGTGTAAAACAAGGGTGTATACTGAGTCCCTTCTTTTCAATTTATTTATGAATGACTTTCCAGGATATCTTGATAAGAAATATGATCCAGTTGATATAGGAATACAAGCTTAAATTGTTTAATGTATGCAGATGACATAATTTTAATGTCTCAAACCAAAGAAGGGCTACAAAACTGTTTATCCTCATTGGAACTTTATTGTCAAAATGGCAATTATCATTGAATATAGAAAAACTCAAATAATAGTATTTAATAAATCCGGTAAATTATTGAAAGACTGTAATTATTATTTTGAGCAAAATCTTATCAAAAGTGTTCAAGAGTATAAATACCTAGGTATTGTAATGAGAGCATCAGGTTCTTTCAGTACTGCAGTTGAAGATCTTAGTAAGAAAGCTCTTAAAGTAGTTTTCATGATTAAACGTAAATTTCATTGTACACATAATAATACACCTTTGCTCTTAAAACTTTTGACTCCTGTGTTAAACCAGTCCTTCTTTATGGAAGTGAATTGTGGGGTCCGTACATTCTTAACCTGGACAAAAGATTAACACCAGGTTCAAATGATGATTTAGAAAAAACTTTTTTAAATTTTGCACCTGAAAAGGTTCACATTCGATATTGTAAATTTGTACTTGGTGCCACTAAATATGCTTCTAATATTGCCAGTATGGCAGAACTTGGTCGTTATCCAATCTCTATATTTGTCATTTTGCAATCTCTTAAATACTGGATATATTTGTATAAAGACCCTCTTTTGAATTTTTCAAAATTAGCATACAAGTCAATCGAAAATGTTGATTGTACCTTTCCATGTACCTTCAATAAACACATTTTTCAGTTTCTAAAATTCATTGGTTTTGACCATGTCTGGAATAATAAAGGAACTCTGTCAGAAGGAAAACTCATATCTGCAGTGAAAAGATATTACAAGAAAGAGATGGAAAATATTTTTCTCATGTTTGTCAGGCGAAAATTACGCACATATTACAAGTTAAAAAGGAATATAAACCTGAGACTTATACAAAGTTGAATATCTCAAAACAATATATAAGACAGTTATGTAAATTAAGAATTTCTAACCATAATTTACACATTGAAAAAGGCAGATATAATAATACGCCATTGGATCAAAGAATATGTAAACATTGTATTGATAACAAAATTGAAGATGAGTTTCATTTTATATGTGAATGTAACCTCTATCAAGACGAGAGGAAAAGTTTAATGATGACATTGTTAATATTATACCATGTTTTGTAATTTAGATAATTTTGATAAATTTAGATATTTAATGAACTGTTCGAGACTGATGTTCTCAACAGATTTCTTTTATATATAGACAAATGTATTTTGATTAGAAATTCATCAGTGGGAATAATTGCATAATATTGAAGTGGTTGTTTTGTCTATTGTTTGTTATAAGTGTCACAATTGTCTCTTTATGTTTTATTTTGATTTGTTTTCTATGTTTTCATGTATTTCAGCGATGATCCTTTGGACTGGATTTTATACTGAATAAAATTAGTTAGTTAGTTAGTTAGTTAGTTACTATTAACATTGATATATTTTTTCTATCAAAACTATGAAAAATAACAAGGATTTTATAAGATTTTCAAAATGGCATAGCTTTTAAACAATATGTAATAATATTATGTACCGATTTAGAAAAAAATCAGAAAATGTCTACTGATATGTGCTATAGGTTGCATACCGAGAGAACTTGCATTATGCAGAAATCGTGAATCCGTCCAATGAACTGTATATAAAGTTAAAACCATATATATTGAACATTTGTGATATGAGCTGTTTGTACATATGTGATAAGGTAGAGGCAGGGTGTCCCTTTTATTTTTATTGTATAAAGATTAAGTGATCTTGTCCTGTTTTCTTCGTTTATATTTTAATCCGTGAACTTTGGATTTTAGTGTATATATGGCAAGCCGTTATGGCAAGCCGTTGTGGAATTTATTCCTATTTATTATAACCTGAATAATTCAGTCCCTCCCGTAATCGATCTCTCCTACTTGCGAGGGCCTGAATTCCTTACACGATAAAACTCTTCACGAATCCTGGATTTTGATTGGTGCCCTGTAGAAGAGGTGACCAATCAGCAATCAGCTCAATTTTATCGAGATAGGTAAATCCCGAGCTACTTCCGAATGATTGATTGAAGATTTTCATTGTCAATGCATTCAGGCGTTACTGGAGTAATCGTAGATCAGCGAAATATAACGACTGAATTATTCGGTTATATTTATTAATATTAAAAATCATTTATTAATATTAAAAATCATTTTTAATATTAAATATTCAGTCTGATTTTTTAATATTAATAAATGAATTTGTAATATTAAATAATACGCTGATTTTTAAAATTAAAAAATCATTTATTAATATTAAAAATCAACATCAATGTTACCTTAGCATTTAATGTAAGGCAAACCAATCATTATCTGTCAAACGCTTTAATGATGATTTTGGGTAAGTCGGTCCGGAGAAATTTTGGACCGACTATGTTAAGTCAACTCGAACCATCTTATATCGACCCAGACAAGTAATTAAGGAAATTAAGTTTGAACTATTTAATGATTATAAACCATTAAATATTGAATTTTGAATTAAATTTTCTTTTAAAATTGCTGCATTTGCCAAAATAATTTCAAATTAATAATCTGTCCATGTGAATGGACTCAATCCTACGGAAGTGTATTATGACCAAAACAAATTAGCATTGACCGATATTTGGCAAACATATAGACTAAGCAACTCTTTCGTATGGCAAGCTGTTGTGGAATTTATTGTACCACTGAATGTAAATTTTTGCTCTTCTGGTGATAGCCACGTGGTTAAATATTCTGCATTGATCAGAGCTTTGAAAAATCTATTCATATCAATATTTAAGTTCATGAAAAAAATCAAAACATAGCTAGTGTCACATTCATGTTTACCACTTACTAAATTCTCGATCGATCTGTAGGTATCTTTTTGTTAGTCAAATAAGACACGGAATTTCAATCCTTCCATTTTTTACATTCAAATATTTGTAATACGATTTCCGTAACCTGGAGTCTGGACAAAGCAAACATACAAACTATTAGTCATATGCATACAGTTACCTTGTTTCTTCTATCAAAAAAAATGACGTGTCTAGGTTAAACTAGTAGTACAGTGACACGATATTTCTTTATAGCAATATAAAGAATAAGGAGATGTTATGTGGTAATCTATGATTGCCAATAAGACAACTATATCTCACCAAAGTTTAAATGAAGTGGGTATAAGCAATTATAGGCAACTGTTCGTCCATCAACAATAAGAAAAATATAGGGACATAGTGAATAAAATGGGCACATTTGTCTAAGTCTAACTTTTGACATTTCAAATCTAAAAATTGCGACTCGAACTCGAACTTTTTAAATCTCAAAATTTTGACTAATTTGAAATTTTGACTTTTGAAATCTTGAAATATCGACTTTTTTAAAAAGTGTTACAACTTCAATATAAGTATTCAAGTACAGCTCCCCCAAGGGTGACTGGGGAATAGAAATATGGTCACTTGGTCTTCTTTCGACCCGCAGTAAAACGCTTGCCAAAGTGTGGCGTTTGGCTGTGCGGGATGTATCAAATTTGCAGCCCCGTCCGGTCAGAATGGGGACGTTAAATCCGATGCCTCGTGTAAAGCGAGTGCCACGCTCTTTGCACGATAAGAACCCTGCAACTACTCTTTGTATTCATTGTTAACTTGTTCTCGTCCTGAACGAACATGCATGGAATATTTGCCACTGGACGTTACGCAACCAACAATCAATAAATCACAACTATTACAATTTTAGAAGGAGATGAAAAAGGGGCGAAAGATACCAGAGGGACAGTCAAACTCATAGATCGAAAATAAACTGACAACGCCATGGCTAAAAAAGATAAAGACAAACAGACAAATAATAGAACACAACGCACAACATAGAAAACTAAAGACTAAGCAACAAGAACCCCACCAAACACTGGGATTCGTCTCAGCTGCTCCGGAAGGGTAAGCAGACCCTGCTCCACATGTGGCACCAGTCGTGTTGCTCATCATGGTTATTACAAACCTGGTAAATAGTCTTATTCGGTAGGTCATATTCGTGAAAAGGTAAGAGGATTGTAGTTACGACATAAGGAACATATTCCGATATCATATGTGGAACGGTTATTCCATAACGGTCAACCAACTCGTGATAGCGTCCGTAAAATTTACGACGGGATGATTTCAACTTCACCATTTGGAACTCTTGGTTTAATAACTTCCTTGTGAGCAGCAACCCAACATCAAGGAAATCATGATAGGACATACAAGCCCGGGAATATCGTATCAATTGGGAGAGATTTACTCCGTATGCAGGCGCTGCTGGAATGTTGCTACATAGAAATTGAAAGTTCACAATTGGGAAGCTGAAATCATCTCTTTTGAGGTACTTGTTGAATGTCATTAAGTTATATCAGGTATTTGTTGAATGTCCTATAGTTATAGCAGGTACTTGTTGGATGTTCTATTGCTATAGCAGGTACTTGTTGAATGTCATACAGATATAGCAGGTACTTGTTGAATGTCCTACAGTTATAGTAGTAGGTACTTGTTGAATGTCAACTAGTTATATCAGGTATTTGTTGAATGTCATATAGCTATAGCAGGTAATTGTTGAATACCATATAGTCATAGCAGGTACTTGTTGCATGTTCTATATTTATAGCAGGTACTTGTTGGTTGTCCTATTACTATAGCAGGTACTTGTTGAATATCCTATTGGTATGGTAGGTTCTTGTTGAATGTCCTACATTTATAGCAGGTACTTGTTGAATATCCTATAGTTATAGCAGGTACTTGTTGAATATTCTATAGCTATAATAGGTATCTGATGAATATCCTATTGGTATAGAAGGTTCTTGTTGAATGTCTTACAGTTATAGAGGGTAATTGTTGGATGTCCTATAGTTACAGCAGGTACTTGTTGGATGACCTATATTTTCAGCAGGTACTTGTTGAATGTCCCATAGTTATAGCAGGTACAACATGTTGTGCGTTGTATCTTCTTTAGCTATAATAGGTAATTGATGAATATCCTATTGGTATAGAAGGTTCTTGTTGAATGTCCTATAGTTATAGAAGGTACTTGTCGGATGTCTTATAGTTATAGCAGGTACTTGTTGAATGTCCTATCGTACAGGTACTTGTTGTATCTTCTATAGCTATAATAGGTAATTGATGAATATCCTATTGGTATAGAAGGTTCTTGTTGAATGTCCTATAGTTATAGAAGGTACTTGTCGGATGTCCTATAGTTATAGTAGGTACTTGTTGAATATCATATTGATATAGCAGGCTCTTGTTGAATGTCCCTTAGTTATAATAGTAGGTACTTGTTGAATGTCATCCAATTATATCAGGTATTTGTTGAATGTCCTTTATTGGGATAGTAGGTTCTTGTTGAATGTCCTACAGATATAGCAGGTACTTGTTACAAGTCCTTTTGTTATAACAGGTACTTGTTGAATGGTCTATAGCTATAATAGATATCTGATAAGATCATATAAGTATTGAAGGTTTTGTTGAATGTCCCACAGTTATAGAGGGTACTTGTTGAATATACTATTGGTATGGAAGGTTCTTATTGAATGTCCTACAGTTATAGAGGGTACTTGTTGAATGTCCTACATTTATAGCAGGTACTTGTTGAATGTCCTATAGTTATTACAGGTACTTGTTGAATATTCTATAGCTATAGTAGGTATCTGATGAATATCCTATTGGTATATAAGGTTCTTGTTGAATGTCCTACAATTATAGAGGTACGTGTTGGATGTCCTACAGTTACAGCAGGTACTTGTTGAATTTCCTATCGTATATCAGGTACTTGTTGAATGTCCTATTCTTATAACAGTTAATTGGTATAGAAAGTTCTTGTTGAATGTCCTACAGTTATAGAGGGTACCTGTTGAATTTCCTATAGTTAAAGCAGGTACTTGTTGAATGTCCTATTGTTATAACAGTTAATTGTTGAATCACCTATTGGTATAGCAAGTTTATGTTGAATCTCCTGTAGTCATATAAGGTACAAGATTGTTAAATGTCCTATAGTATTACTAGGTAGTTGATGAATGTCATTTAGATACAGCAGGTACTTAGTGGATGTCCTATAGCTATAGCAGGTAATTGTTGAAATATATAAAGTCATAACAGGTACTTGTTGAATGTCCTATAGTTATAGTAGGTACTTGTTGAATGTCATACAGTTATCGTAGTAGGTACTTGTTGAATGTCATTAAGTTATATCAGGTATTTGTTGAATGTCCTATAGTTATAGCAGGTACTTGTTGGATGTTCTATTGCTATATCAGGTACTTGTTGAATATCCTATTGGTATAGTAGGTTATTGTTGAATTTCCTACATTTAAAGCAGGTACTTGTTGAATGTCCTACAGTTATAGTAGTAGGTACTTGTTGAATGTCAACTAGTTATATCAGGTATTTGTTGAATGTCCTATAGCTATAGCAGGTAATTGTTGAATATCATATAGTCATAGCAGGAACTTGTTGTATGTCCTATATTTATAGCAGGTACTTGTTGGTTGTCCTATAACTATAGCAGGTACTTGTTGAATATCCTATTGGTATGGTAGGTTCTTGTTGAATGTCCTACATTTATAGCAGGTACTTGTTGAATATTCTATAGCTATAATAGGTATCTGATGAATATCCTATTTGTATAGAAGGTTCTTGTTGAATGTCCTACAGTTATAGAGGTACTTGTTGGATGTCCTATAGTTACAGCAGGTACTTGTTGCATG
>JAASAO010002464.1:0-19918 GCA_017311375.1 Mytilus coruscus | reverse complement strand
TAAGCACCGCTTTTGGGCTATTTCGTGGCGGCCAGTTTTTATTGGTGGAGGAAGCCGGAGTGCCCGGAGAAAACCACCGACCTTAGATAGGAAAACTGACAATCCTAGTCAATTAAGATTGGAGTCGAGTGCACCCGCACGAGCGGGGTTCGAACTCACAACCTCAGTGTTGACTGGCTAGTGATTACAGTAGTAACTACTTAGACCACTCGGCCACCGAGGCCCCTCTTAATGACAACTGTTTTGGGGACTAAAATTTTTGTCTAAGGTAATGACGAGAAATGTGACCTCCTAAAAACCCAATATGTCTATTCAATTTAGAAGTGTTTCTGCAAAATATGGATGTGGCAATGCGCCTGTAAAATTCAAACAGGACGATATGTGAATAAACCAATAAACCAGTGAATGAGAGATCTTGTTTTGTGTGAAAATGAATTTGAAGATCAAACGCATGTTTTTTTTTATAATAGAAAAACATATAGGGGAATCCATCCATGAAACAGTACATACACAGCAAAAAGCAAAGGAACAGCGCTTTTATTGTTGTCCTTCATCTCAAAGTCACAGTGAGGCCTTCAACACGGAGCAAAAAAAAAAAAAAAAAAAAAAAAAAAAAAAAAGTCTCACCTCACAGCAAGTTTAAGACGGCCCCTAGCACCGGTTTGAGTGGAATTCTTTGCAAAATGATTCGGATAGTCTTTGTAAGAGGTTAAAATTGGGATATAAATAAATAAGATAATTTGACACACCCGCTGAATTTATCAATGCTCTGGATAAGCTAAATCTAACATGTTACTTTTTTTATAATATATATAAATGGCTTTGCGGATTCTCTGTGCAGATTCTTTGCAGATGTCACGTCGTTTGGCTATCACGATGCATTGCAGTTAGAATCTATGATAAATCACGACCTGAATGAGCTGAACGAATGGTCTAAAAAGTGTTTAATGTCCTTTGATCCTGATAAAACAGAAATTATGTTATTTTCGAATTTTTCGAATCTTTTATTTAAATTTTACATTTAAAGAAAAAAAAACATACCAGTAACGAATATTCATAAACCCTTAGAGGTCATAGTTAGCAAGGATTCTACATGTAATAGATATAAGAAGATTGGTATGAGTGCAAAGAGACAACTCTCCATGCAAGTCACAATTTGTAAAAGTAAACCATTATAGGTCAAAGTACGGCCTTCAACACGGAGCCTTGGCTCACACCGAACAGCAAGCTATAAAGGGCCCCAAAAATGACTAGTGTAAAACCGTTCAAACAGGAAAACCCAACGGTCTAATCTACAAGTATATAAAAAAATGAGAAACGAGAAATACTTATGAACCACATCAACAACTGACAACCACTCCATATTTATAATATTATTTTAAGTGTATATAAACATATAAGATATGCTTAGGAAACTGAAATATAGACTAAGTAATCAAATTCAAATGTTTTATAATATTAAACGAAATAATGTACCAGAATATTTGACCACCAACAATCCAAAGTATGACTGTTTATCCACTACGCAAAGGTAACGATATAATACTTTCATACTGAAGACTCGCATTGACTAATGAATCATTTATACCATCAACTATATGTCTACGGAAAAAAAATTAAGCTTAAACCAGTGATGCAGATACAATCGGAAAATTTTCAACAAACTCTAATCCCATTTGTAGAAAACATATGCCGAAACAATTCGAGTTTTGAAGTTACAAACTAAATATTATTCTTTCCCACTTCGATGTTCTGCTTCTTTCTTTAATTATGGTCATTTTTAGAGTTAATCTTATTTCTGATCCATCTTGCCGCTGCGATTTGTATCGTGAAGATTCGCATCATTTTTAAAAAAATGAAAACAACACGTTATAAATTTCCCGCGTCCGAAGCGCTTTTCTTGATTTATCTTCATCAGGAGCGCTCAAGACCGAATATTTGAAAGCCAAGGATGTATAATAATCGAAGCATTTGAAGACCTATATAGACATAAAGGACTTAAAATAATAGCCAAATCCATCTAAGGGTAACTTTGCCTGTATATTATATTCAGATAAAATCTTAGCAGGATCTTAAATGACAGTCAATTAATATAGAACTATTAACATCGGGCAGTTTTCTACTTACTGTGGAACAAAATGAAAATACCTTTAAACCTGTTTTGAGTTTATTAGAGGGTTATTCTATTTACAATAAAAACCTTGCTTTCTATACATAAAAATTATTATATGCATAAATGACATTGCGGAAAATTTAATTCTTTCTGCAGACTCTTTGAAGAATCCAAGTCGTTTAGCTATGCGGTTCATGAGTTGCAGAAACTATCTAATGTAAACATGCTGTTATATATTGTATGGTTAAATATGTTAAATAGAGAAGACTTCATGAAGAACAGCAATACAAGCGCTGTTCCTTTGCTTTTTGTGTGTATTTCGCTGTGCGTGTACTGATTTTGTGTCATGGATGGATACCCCATATCCTTTTTTTTTCTGTTATATTAATGGATTTGTCTCTCGTACTGTGTCGAAAAATAAACTGACAACGCCATGGCCCAATAAAAAAAATCAAAGACAAACAACAGTACACTAAACACAACATAGAAAACTAAAGACTGAGCAACACGAAGCCCACCAAAACCGGGGGTATGTCAGGTGCTCCAGAAGGATAAGCAGATCCTGCTCCACATGTGGCACCCGTCGTGTTGCTCATGTAAGTGCAAACTCGGTGATAAGTCTAGTTCGGTAGTTCACATTCGGTGAAAAGAGGACAGGATTGTGATTACGACAATTAGAACATATCCGTCGTCATCTGTGAAACAGATATTCCATAACTGTCAAACAACTCGTGATGACGTCCGACAAAATTTACGAAGGGAGGATTTCAACTTCACCATTTGGAACTCTTGGTTTAATAGCTTACTTGTGAACAGCAACCCTATATCAAGCAAATCATTATAGGAAATGCAAGCCATGGAATATCTCATCAACTGGGAGATAAATACTCAGTATGCTGGCGCTGCTGGAATGTTGCTACATAGAAACGGAAAGTTCACATTGAGAAGATGAAATTATCCCTTTTGTCGTAAAGTTTTGTTTTCAACCGACCCTCATTGTCAATTTATAGATGTAAGTCAAGATATGAGACAGACTAAACTGTATCTGTTGTATCATTTATCTCAAGTTCGATTGGATAGATGCGTTCAACATAGTCACCAAACTTTGAATGATTTAGTGAGAGGACATCATCTATATAGCGGAAAGTGGAGTTAAAGGAGAATGCTCACTTCCATGTTTTCTTCCTAAGAAGCTCCTACATGAAGTCAGCCTGCTATGAATAGAACAACAAGTCGACACGAAGAGGAGCACAGTTGGTCATCATGGGAATGCCGATTTTTTGTGTGAAAACACGTCCTCAAACGTAACAAATATTTTGTCAATCAAGAAATCAAAACTTACCCATAACACAGTTTCATAACAATATGACAAGGTTTAAGACATTCCTGATTGATTTTTTTAGCACCTTGACAACATTGCCCATTAGCTAGTTTGTTATCAGTTGTGAGATCTGTTAAATGTATGTCCAGTATTGTGTTACTGTGCACTTGTACCTAAGTAAAAAAAATAAATAAAAATTCATTAACGTTTGCCAAAAACATGTATTTGTACATAAATATAGTATGCGATGCGAAAATTTCCGTGCAACTGCTTAATATAGCTGATGAATCATTGACAAAAATATATCTTGAAAGTACATGTAGTTTTATCTTATATTAGCATCAAATAAAATTTAGAATTTAAAAAATATCACGCTGGCTTCAGTAAGTTTTTTTTTTATATTCCGTATAAGTTCGGAACACTGTTATAACTAAAATGTACGAATGTTTTACACCTTATTTTGAATTCTAATATCTGTATCGAACGTACTTAAGATCAAATATTTGGTTTGAAAAAAGCTTGCTGCACTGAATTATTTTGTTGTATTAATAGACGTCATTTCAGCATGCGTGAATAGTATTATTAGAACATGCAATACAAACCTTTAATTTTTTACAGTTTGAAAAAGAAATCATCAAAAAGAATACATATTCAAATAATGTAACTATTTATTTGTTAAACACACATATTAAGAGAAAACTGTTGACAATTGATTGAATGAGTCAAAGTCGGCTAGAGAAACGTGTAATTGTCCGTTACTGAGGCCATTTGTGAAAAAGAAATAACGCTTTACTTATTTTCAGTCTAAGTATCGCTGTCATACAAGTGTGGGTTTAGCTAGCTTTAAAACCAGGTTTAATCCACCATTTTCTACATAAGGAAATGCCTGTACCAAGTCGTCAGGAATATGGCAGTTGTTTTCCATTCGTTTGATGTGTTTGAGCTTTTCATTTTGCCATTTGATAAAGGACTTTCCGTTTTGAATTTTCCTTGGAGTTCGGTATTTTTGTTATTTTACTTTATAGAAATTTATGATAAATATTACGCTTTGACCTATATATGTATATATATATATATATATATATATATAATTACTCTAAACATCAGCACAACAACGTTAAATCTGCAAATTTGCGGAAGCAAATTTTTGTTCTTCCCTCGCCGGGATTCGAACTCATGCTATTGAGATATCGAGACAATACCGCCTGCACTGTGTCCAGCGCTCTAGACCACTCGGCCACCTAGACTTAACTAAAAATTCGGCTTTCGGTGGCCTGGTGTTACCTTTCCTCGTCAGTAGAATCTAGAGTTGTAACACAGTACATGATATATTAGGCATGAAGATGAAATTGATTGCAGATTAGCTCAATTATCTATCGTAAAGGATTGTAAGATGCAGTCACAGAAATAATTAAGTACGTCTAAACTAGTGACAACTCAACGACAGATCCATCCATTGGATCACCAGTGAAGGTGATACACGGCTGAAAACACATATTATATTCATAATATATATATATATATATATATATTCATGTAGAAATTTAGGGCCTAGAGTGACATAATCAGAGGTGATTCCCATATGCTATAAACCGTTGAACATGATTTAAGCAATTTTTTTTATACGAATAGTATTTATTTTGAGTGGTTGTTTCCTGCTTCAGGATTAGAACTCCGCACTTATGAAACAATCATTGGACTCTGTTGTCTCTTTGGCAATCATACCAGATCTCCTTATTTTATATATGGAAACTCATATTTTACAATAAAAAGCAGAAGATTCATTAAGAAAAGGGAGAATTTCGATGGTGACTTTACCTCTTAAGATTAATTTTCAATGAAATGAAATTTTCCAGATACCTTTTACTGTCCAACATTTTTATTGTAACTTAAAAGGTTTACATGCGTGCGTTAACGATTTATTTGTTTACCCGTTGTCTTATTTGTTTTTGCTGTTATTTTCTTTCATTTTGTAGGATGTCAACAATAATAGTAATGACACTCTTGAAGCGAATTCACGGCTGTCATTCGGTATATCGAGAAAAATGATCGTGAAAGAATAAGTAACAGTCGTCAAGTATTGCGATTGGATCGAGAAAGATCTGGTATAGGATCGTGAAGGAAATCTTATCGAGAAGACACATGCAACGTCAGTTAATAACCTACTAAGTAATTTAATCAGTTATAATGACAAATATTGGAAAAATAAAACTGTCAAAATGGATATTACACAAAACTACAAATTTAAAGGCAAATTGACACAAAGACTTGGTTCGGTCATAAATTGATACTTTATTGGGTACCCCTAGGAAAAGAAAGAATGCGCGTTATGTAGAAACCTCAATAGGGAACGCTTGATATTTTTTCATGCAAATAAATCAAATTTATTATTTTAGTAAGTATAAAGTTACAATTTAGCATGAATTAAGTCTAAATTTGTTCCCGCTGTTATAAATTAATTCAGTATTTGCTAAATTTTAACCAAGGCTTTGGTATGCTAATACACAACAAAATTGACATTCTAGAGCTTTAAAATAGCTTTAATTTGTAAAACTTGTCTACTGTTAAGGTTAATTTAAGTTTTTAAACAAGAAAAGACAAGCACAGAAGGTATAGTTTTAGAAATTTGACTAAAAAAGGAGAATTTACACTTTGACATGGCATGTTTCTTCATATCTCTTTTTTGTTGCATTTCAGTGGCAACTGCTTACCTTCATAAAATATTCATTTCTGAACCAATTTTCAAAACTAGCAGGCCAATTTGCTCAGTTTAGCTAGAAGAACACAGAAATCCATTTAAAAAAATGTTTATCCTTAAGGTAGCAATACACAGTTAGAAGTTTAGTTTCGCATTGTGGCCATGGTGAATTTTTTAAATATGAAAGTTATTGTACAATAAAATTGATTTTTAGATAGTTGAAGAATAATATAGCCTTCCAAGTGGGTTTATATGATCATTTAGATTGTTTTTAGCATGTTTTATAGGCCATTTTTCTGTTTGACAGTCCGTATTTTCCTATCCACACCGCCCTAGATCTAGAAATTATTGTAGTGTTTTCAACAAAGATTTGTTGCTCGATCTTTTCAATTCAATTTTATGGAAAAACAAGCAGAAATGCATATGATTTTTTTGAACCTCTTGATAGATATAGGTCTATGGTTGTAGGAAAAGTATCTCTCTAATTGATTGAAATTTTCCTTTGGACCAAATTTTTGAGACTTTTGTGACATGTTCACCCCCCTTTTTTGCAATATTTTGTATCAAATAAATGCAGATTGTTGCCATGGTTACACCAAAAAGAGATTATATTTCATCTTTTTAACTATTAAAAATGAAATCTATGGAAGATGTTCTTTCCAGAAATGTACACATGCATAACACAAATAGTAAGCCTTATTTATTAGATAGGAAGGAAAAGAGGGTGGTTAAAAATTATGAGTGTCAATTTTAAGATTTTTTCCTAACTGTGTATTGCTACCTCAGCAAAAAATGGATATCACACTTAACTCCGAAACATATATATGAACCAAAATGTACGTTTTTGTTTTCATTAGGGTTAGATCAAAGAAGCTATTATATATCATTTGATTTTACTTACACGTATATTGAAAATGTTCTTTCCTTTAACAGTACAAACTTTCCTAATTATGTCATATTAATAGTCATGAACTAGAGATTACAGACACCACATATATACAGCTTCCTCAGCCTCATTTTTAGACATATACCCCGAATTTGACTATAGCGGTCATCTCAATACCAGAGTCTATATGGCAAACAACGATGTTAATTTTGAAATTATATATTTTTCTCGCCTTCGCAATGATTTTCATCCGAATATGGAGTAAACATTTTAAATTCAAGACCTAATAGATAAATATTTAATGTCTACTTAACAAATGATACAGGATAGTCTTGAGTTATAGACTCTAGGTGCTGACACTGTGTAGTATTTTATCTACTTTACAGTTTTACCTTTTTATGCATCCAGCTTTCAGGTTTTAGCTTTTGGCGTTCCTTATGCGGGTTGGTCCATAGATCCGATTCGAACACACGAGGTTTTTATAGTGTTGTTTTCATTTTGTATACCCTTGTATTTATATTTTACTTATTTTGTATCTTATCGGGAAAGTGTATATATCATTATGGAGCCCCTTAAGTGCCATGTAAATATAAATATTTTCGTTTGCTGGAGATTTAATCTGGTACGCACTAGTTTGAAAAATCGTGCGCACTACTTTTAAACCCGTCCGCATGACTTTTAAACTGCTGCGCAAGACATTTGAAAACTGATGCGCACCATTTCAAAAGTCGTGCGCGCTAGTTTGAAAGTCATGCGCACTAGTTCAA
Source organism: Mytilus coruscus (assembly GCA_017311375.1). Taxonomy (NCBI): domain Eukaryota; kingdom Metazoa; phylum Mollusca; class Bivalvia; order Mytilida; family Mytilidae; genus Mytilus; species Mytilus coruscus. The sequence continues at coordinate 12,133 of JAASAO010002464.1, read as the reverse complement.
AAAGGGTGCGCACCAGTTTGAAAGTGGTGTTCACGACTTTGAATCTCGTGCGCACGAAATTTAAAAACTGGTGCGCACGACTTTCAAACTGGTAGACGACATTTTGAAAATGGTCTGCACGACTTTCAAACTGGTGCTCACGACTTTCAAACTGGTGGGCATGATACTGAAAACCAATTATGTCTGTTTGGGTTGCTCACCCAATTTGGCAATATTACGGAACATTAAACAACACTCTGTCATACAAGTGGGCGTATTAGCTAGCTAGAAAACTAGATTTGACCTATCATTTTCAAAGGAAAATGCCTGTGCCAAGTCAAAAATATGACAGTTGTTTTCTGCGTTATTTTAAACAATGTGTTTTTTCTAATTTTTATAAAAATGAACAAGGATCTTCGTTTTAAAGATATAGCTGTGCATAAAAATTAATGGAAATCGATTAGACAATCTTAAATTTTCAAACGACATAAACTTATGCAGGACGGACAGACGGACTTGTATTGTTATAAGAAAACTAGTTGGTGTGGTATTATCAAATAATCAGATCCAATGGCATTGAACCATCATAGCCCTATTCACAAATAAAAGTGAAGCGGAATAAGTCATGCAAATCCAATATTTTGTTATACCAATTACAAATATAAAGTAGTATATGTTTAAAGAAAGAGAACAATTTCGTGGAGTTTTGAAATAACAAATAAGCGGCAACAGATCTTTCACGATCCTTCTTACGATCATCAAAATGCGGTTCCCGATCTTTCACGATCCAAAAAAATTTTTTTACAAATATTACCATTTTTGCAAAGTTTCTGATTAAACTAAATCGAAACAACTTTAAAACTATATTAAACAGTAATATTGAACGATAATTTTATGAGAAAAGTAGTTTATGCATTGAAAATTTGGAAAACATCATGTTTGTTTATATTTTTATTTCTTTGAAATTTCGATCAGCAATTTGCCTTTTGTAGTTTTGTGTAAATGGTGAAAGCCTTGATTTTTCTCGGATACTGATCATAACCATTTTGACAGTTTTATTTTTCCAATATTTGTCATTATAACTGATTAAATTACTTAGTAGGTTATTTACTGACGTTGCATGTGTCTTCTCGATAAGATTTCCTTCACGATCCTATACCAGATCTTTCTCGATCCAATCGCAATACTTGACGACTGTTACTTATTCTTTCACGATCATTTTTCTCGATATACCGAATGACAGCCGTGAATTCGCTTCAAGAGTGTCATTACTATTATTGTTGACATCCTACAAAATGAAAGAAAATAACAGCAAAAACAAATAAGACAACGGGTAAACAAATAAATCGTTAACGCACGCATGTAAACCTTTTAAGTTACAATAAAAATGTTGAACAGTAAAAGGTATCTGGAAAATTTCATTTCATTGAAAATTAATCTTAAGAGGTAAAGTCACCATCGAAATTCTCCCTTTCCTTAATGAATCTTCTGCTTTTTATTGTAAAATATGAGCTTCCATATATAAAATAAGGAGATCTGGTATGATTGATAAAGAGACAACAGAGTCCAATGATTGTTTCATAAGTGCGGAGTTCTAATCCTGAAGCAGGAAACAACCACTCAAAATAAATACTATTCGTATAAAAAAAGTTGCTTAAATCATGGTGATCCAATGGATGGATCTGTCGTTGAGTTGTCACTAGTTTAGACGTACTTAATTATTTCTGTGACTGCATCTTACAATCCTTTACGATAGATAATTGAGCTAATCTGCAATCAATTTCATCTTCATGCCTAATATATCATGTACTGTGTTACAACTCAAGATTCTACTGACGAGGAAAGGTAACACTAGGCCACCGAAAGCCGAATTTTTAGTTAAGTCTAGGTGGCCGAGTGGTCTAGAGCGCTGGACACAGTGCAGGCGGTGTTGTCTCGATATCTCAAAAGCATGAGTTCGAATCCCGGCGAGGGAAGAACAAAAATTTGCTTCCACAAATTTGCAGATTTAACGTTGTTGTGCTGATATTTAGAGTAATTATATATATATATATATAGGTCAAAGCTTAATATTTATCATAAATTTCTATAAAGTAAAATATCAAAAATACTGAACTCCGAGGAAAATTCAAAAAAGAAAGTCCTTTATCAAATGGCAAAATGAAAAGCTCAAACACATCAAACGAATGGAAAACAACTGCCATATTCCTGACGACTTGGTACAGGCATTTCCTTATGTAGAAAACAGATCTAAATATGGGTCTATTTATATATATCTAAAATGACTGAATAATAGCCAACGATAAATCTTACGGGGCGATGGATCATTAAATTATGATACAGTACACTACAAAATATAATATATAACAAGTCTAAAAGGGTACAACATCACCAAAAAATAATTAAATCATGAACAAATTTTAGATATTTCGGATAACTAATATTCTTCATCAGTAAGATGTAAAATGAATCTTATCTTGACATGTGGTAGTCAAACTGAAGTAAAAATCTTGAATGCTATACAAATTATCAATAATCAATACGCTGGTAATGTTTTTCAATATTGATGTTTGGGAAGAGGAACAAGTTTCTTAAAACTGTAAGAGTCCAAAACGGAAGCCTGAGTTACTGGGAACAAGTGATGGTAGGGAAAATGAGTAACACATTCTATGTTTTTTCATTAGTGCCCTCTGAGGAAACTGTCCTAAGCTTTCTAATCCAAAACCTTTCCCGAGCAAGTCTGTCGGCCCTTAACCAACCCTCGTTGTATTCTATGATAGTGATGGTAAGGTTTTTGAGATCAGCTTGGGCGTGCCCAGGTGATCTCAAATGCCGACTTGCGGGGAGGTCGCGGGCTTGCAGGTGTAGTCACTTCGATGACCATTCATCCGTTTGTTAAATGGATGTTCTGTCTCGCCAAGCTAAATTTTAACCAAGGCTTTGGTATGCTAATACACAACAAAATTGACATTCTACAGCTTTAAAATAGCTTTAATTTGTAAAACTTGTCTACTGTTAAGGTTAATTTAAGTTTTTAAACAAGAAAAGACAAGCACAGAAGGTATAGTTTTAGAAATTTGACTAAAAAAGGAGAATTTACACTTTGACATGGCATGTTTCTTCATATCTCTTTTTTGTTGCATTTCAGTGGCAACTGCTTACCTTCATAAAATATTCATTTCTGAACCAATTTTCAAAACTAGCAGGCCAATTTGCTCAGTTTAGCTAGAAGAACACAGAAATCCATTTAAAAATGTTTATCCTTAAGGTAGCAATACACAGTTAGAAGTTTAGTTGCGCATTGTGGCCATGGTGAATTTTTAAATATGAAAGTTATTGTACAATAAAATTGATTTTTAGATAGTTGAAGAATAATATAGCCTTTCAAGTGGGTTTATATGATCATTTAGATTGTTTTAGCATGTTTTATAGGCCATTTTTCTGTTTGACAGTCCGTATTTTCCTATCCACACCGCCCTAGATCTAGAAATTATTGTAGTGTTTTCAACAAAGATTTGTTGCTCGATCTTTTCAATTCAATTTTATGGAAAAACAAGCAGAAATGCATATGATTTTTGAACCTCTTGATAGATATAGGTCTATGGTTGTAGGAAAAGTATCTCTCTAATTGATTGAAATTTTCCTTTGGACCAAATTTTTGAGACTTTTGTGACATGTTCACCCCCCTTTTTTGCAATATTTTGTATCAAATAAATGCAGATTGTTGCCATGGTTACACCAAAAAGAGATTATATTTCATCTTTTTAACTATTAAAAATGAAATCTATGGAAGATGTTCTTTCCAGAAATGTACACATGCATAACACAAATAGTAAGCCTTATTTATTAGATAGGAAGGAAAAGAGGGTGGTTAAAAATTATGAGTGTCAATTTTAAGATTTTTCCTAACTGTGTATTGCTACCTCAGCAAAAAATGGATATCACACTTAACTCCGAAACATATATATGAACCAAAATGTACGTTTTTGTTTTCATTAGGGTTAGATCAAAGAAGCTATTATATATCATTTGATTTTACTTACACGTATATTGAAAATGTTCTTTCCTTTAACAGGACAAACTTTCCTAATTATGTCATATTAATAGTCATGAACTAGAGATTACAGACACCACATATATACAGCTTCCTCAGCCTCATTTTTAGACATATACCCCGAATTTGACTATAGCGGTCATCTCAATACCAGAGTCTATATGGCAAACAACGATGTTAATTTTGAAATTATATATTTTCTCGCCTTCGCAATGATTTTCATCCGAATATGGAGTAAACATTTTAAAATTCAAGACCTAATAGATAAATATTTAATGTCTACTTAACAAATGATACAGGATAGTCTTGAGTTATAGACTCTAGGTGCTGACACTGTGTAGTATTTTATCTACTTTACAGTTTTACCTTTTTATGCATCCAGCTTTCAGGTTTTAGCTTTTGGCGTTCCTTATGCGGGTTGGTCCATAGATCCGATTCGAACACACGAGGTTTTAATAGTGTTGTTTTCATTTTGTATACCCTTGTATTTATATTTTACTTATTTTGTATCTTATCGGGAAAGTGTATATATCATTATGGAGCCCCTTAAGTGCCATGTAAATATAAATATTTTCGTTTGCTGGAGATTTTATCTGGTACGCACTAGTTTGAAAAATCGTGCGCACTACTTTTAAACCCGTCCGCATGACTTTTAAACTGCTGCGCAAGACATTTGAAAACTGATGCGCACCATTTCAAAAGTCGTGCGCGCTAGTTTGAAAGTCATGCGCACTAGTTCAAAAAGGGTGCGCACCAGTTTGAAAGTGGTGTTCACGACTTTGAATCTCGTGCGCACGAAATTTAAAAACTGGTGCGCACGACTTTCAAACTGGTAGACGACATTTTGAAAATGGTCTGCACGACTTTCAAACTGGTGCTCACGACTTTCAAACTGGTGGGCATGATACTGAAAACCAATTATGTCTGTTTGGGTTGCTTACCCAATTTGGCAATATTACGGAACATTAAACAACACTCTGTCATACAAGTGGGCGTATTAGCTAGCTAGAAAACTAGATTTGACCTATCATTTTCAAAGGAAAATGCCTGTGCCAAGTCAAAAATATGACAGTTGTTTTCTGCGTTATTTTAAACAATGTGTTTTTTTTCTAATTTTTATAAAAATGAACAAGGATCTTCGTTTTAAAGATATAGCTGTGCATAAAAATTAATGGAAATCGATTAGACAATCTTAAATTTTCAAACGACATAAACTTATGCAGGACGGACAGACGGACTTGTATTGTTATAAGAAAACTAGTTGGTGTGGTATTATCAAATAATCAGATCCAATGGCATTGAACCATCATAGCCCTATTCACAAATAAAAGTGAAGCGGAATAAGTCATGCAAATCCAATATTTTGTTATACCAATTACAAATATAAAGTAGTATATGTTTAAAGAAAGAGAACAATTTCGTGGAGTTTTGAAATAACAAATAAGCGGCAACAGATCTTTCACGATCCTTCTTACGATCATCAAAATGCGGTTCCCGATCTTTCACGATCCAAAAAATTTTTTTTACAAATATTACCATTTTTGCAAAGTTTCTGATTAAACTAAATCGAAACAACTTTAAAACTATATTAAACAGTAATATTGAACGATAATTTTATGAGAAAAGTAGTTTATGCATTAAAAATTTGGAAAAAATCATGTTTGTTTATATTTTTATTTCTTTGAAATTTCGATCAGCAATTTGCCTTTTGTAGTTTTGTGTAAATGGTGTACTTTTAAGCCTTGATTTTTCTCGGATACTGATCATAACCATTTTGACAGTTTTATTTTTCCAATATTTGTCATTATAACTGATTAAATTACTTAGTAGGTTATTTACTGACGTTGCATGTGTCTTCTCGATAAGATTTCCTTCACGATCCTATACCAGATCTTTCTCGATCCAATCGCAATACTTGACGACTGTTACTTATTCTTTCACGATCATTTTTCTCGATATACCGAATGACAGCCGTGAATTCGCTTCAAGAGTGTCATTACTATTATTGTTGACATCCTACAAAATGAAAGAAAATAACAGCAAAACAAATAAGACAACGGTAAACAAATAAATCGTTAACGCACGCATGTAAACCTTTTAAGTTACAATAAAATGTTGAACAGTAAAAGGTATTTGGAAAATTTCATTTCATTGAAAATTAATCTTAAGAGGTAAAGTCACCATCGAAATTCTCCTTTTCTTAATGAATCTTCTGCTTTTTATTGTAAAATATGAGCTTCCATATATAAAATAAGGAGATCTGGTATGATTGCCAAAGAGACAACAGAGTCCAATGATTGTTTCATAAGTGCGGAGTTCTAATCCTGAAGCAGGAAACAACCACTCAAAATAAATACTATTCGTATAAAAAAAAAAATGCTTAAATCATGGTGATCCAATGGATGGATCTGTCGTTGAGTTGTCACTAGTTTAGACGTACTTAATTATTTCTGTGACTGCATCTTACAATCCTTTACGATAGATAATTGAGCTAATCTGCAATCAATTTCATCTTCATGCGTAATATATCATGTACTGTGTTACAACTCGATTCTACTGACGAGGAAAGGTAACACTAGGCCACCGATAGCCGAATTTTTAGTTAATTCTAGGTGGCCGAGTGGTCTAGAGCGCTGGACACAGTGCAGGCGGTGTTGTCTCGATATCTCAAAAGCATGAGTTCGAATCCCGGCGAGGGAAGAACAAAAATTTGCTTCCACAAATTTGCAGATTTAACGTTGTTGTGCTGATATTTAGAGTAATTATATATATATATATATAGGTCAAAGCTTAATATTTATCATAAAGTTCTATAAAGTAAAATATCAAAAATACTGAACTCCGAGGAAAATTCAAAAAGAAAGTCCTTTATCAAATGGCAAAATGAAAAGCTCAAACACATCAAACGAATGGAAAACAACTGCCATATTCCTGACGACTTGGTACAGGCATTTCCTTATGTAGAAAACAGATCTAAATATGGGTCTATTTATATATATCTAAAATGACTGAATAATAGCCAACGATAAATCTTACGGGGCGATGGATCATTAAATTATGATACAGTACACTACAAAATATAATATATAACAAGTCTAAAAGGGTACAACATCACCAAAAAATAATTAAATCATGAACAAATTTTAGATATTTCGGATAACTAATATTCTTAATCAGTAAGATGTAAATGAATCTTATCTTGACATGTGGTAGTCAAACTGAAGTAAAAATCTTGAATGCTATACAAATTATCAATAATCAATACGCTGGTAATGTTTTTCAATATTGATGTTTGGGAAGAGGAACAAGTTTCTTAAAACTGTAAGAGTCCAAAACGGAAGCCTGAGTTACTGGGAACAAGTGATGGTAGGGAAAATGAGTAACACATTCTATGTTTTTTCATTAGTGCCCTCTGAGGAAACTGTCCTAAGCTTTCTAATCCAAAACCTTTCCCGAGCAAGTCTGTCGGCCCTTAACCAACCCTCATTGTATTCTATGATAGTAATGGTAAGGTGTTTGAGATCAGCTTGGGCGTGCCCAGGTGATCTCAAATGCCGACTTGCGGGGAGGTCGCGGGCTTGCAGGTGTAGTCACTTCGATGACCATTCATCCGTTTGTTAAATGGCTGTTCTGTCTCGCCAACATACTGCATGCCACATCGAAACTGAAGAAGGTATACAACATTCTGGGTTTTGCAAGTTACATTGCAAAATATAGTGTACACAGACCCAGTGGAGTGGCAAGTAAATGTTTGAGTATTCAGTATTTGTTGGCAAGTCAGACATCGTCTGTTAGCACGTACAAATCCCTTATCTATGTCCCATTTCTTATAACCTCGTTTGGTCAAAAATCCGCGAAGTTCCTGTAACCGTTTAGTGACAGCCTCCTCAAGGAGCAAATCCGCTTTACTGTGAGAGCTTGACTATAGGGGATACTTTTTGTACAGTGTTTGGGGTGACAGCTTTGGGGAGAAAGGTACTGATGTTTATCTGTAGGTTTACAGTAGAGGTCTGTTGATATGACACCGTCCTTTATAGATGTAGTTGTGTCTAAGAAAAATATTTTAGAGCCGGAAATTTCATATGTAAATTAAATTGACTGGTGGGCGTTGTTTGCTTGTCTGATGAAATCATCTAGTTAAAGTTGGGATTCAATCCATTTCATTTCAACATCATCGATGAAACGGAACCAAGACAGAGGTTTGGATAAAGATTTTGAAATGATTTGTTTCTCTTATTTGCCCATGAAATTAGTGGCGTAAGACGGTGCCATTTTCGTCCCCATCGCTGTCCCGTTTATCTGAAGGTAATGTTCACCATTAAAGGTGAAGTTGTTGCATTTCAGAACCAGAGTAAGCAGCTTGACTAAACATTCGGTAGGTGGTTCTAAAGTGTTGCACAAGTCCCACATTTCCTTACACGATTGTATTCCATCATCATGAGGTATGTTGGTATACAATGAGGTGACATCTAGAGTGACGAGTAGAGTTTCCGGAGGAAGAGGGTTCATGGATTCCATTTTACGAAGGTAGTCTGTGGTGTCTTGAATGTGAGAAGGAAGATTTTCTACATGAGATCTTAAATGAAAGTCTACGAATTCCGAGATTTTCTCAGTCGGGTGGCCGTTTGCGGATACAATGGGTCTACCAGGGTTGTTAACCTTGTGTATTTTGGGGAGAATATACAATCGACCAGGCTTGGCGTTCTCTGGTTTTAAATATCCGAATGTATCCTCATCTATGTGACCGTCATTGTGCATGGTTTGTAACGCAGTAATAATTTTGAAACTAAACTCGGAAGTAGGGTCATGGTCAAGCTTCTTATAAAATCTCTCATCAGAGAGCTGACGCTCTGCTTCCGCGATGTAGTTAGCTTTGTTTATTATCACAACGGCACTTCCCTTGTCTGCTGGTTTTATTACAATATCATCTCGGTTTCTCAGCGATTGTATGGTTTTTTTCTCGTCAGAAGAGGTGTTATAAAACGACGAGTGCTTGTTGTTAGCTAGATGAACAACATCCGATTTGATTTTGTCGATAACGTCTTCCAGTGTAGCAGATTTGCTGGGTTTAAGAATCCATGAACTCTTCTTTTTAAAGCGCGGAATTCTGATTTCTCATTCCGATTCGGACGTGTCTGAGTCTTCCTCATTATCATTGTTATATATAGACAGGTTTTTCCGATTATCTGCCTTAGTTTGTGACGCGACTCCTAGGCGTCGTCGTAGTACGATCGCCATTACAACCGTGAAAAAATATAAACAAGATATAGATCTAAATGCCCTGATGGCATATAATTAAATGTAAACACAAGAATGTGAAGTCGTACTTGACCTCGGCAAAATTATATGTGTTATAAATAATAAAGATAATTAGATAAGGATTCTAAGTGTATTGCAGTAGAGGTGTCGTGTCCTTAAAATATAACTGTATTTGATATGTTACACGCGGGACATAATAAATTTTATACGAATACTAATCCCAGGTTACATGTCGATTATAATCATTTGGTAATCATAATACTTAATAATTATAACGCATACATAAATAAAAAATAAATAGTCTTGACCGGTCGAATGTGATATATCAGAAAAACCAGGTACAATTTTATCAAATCATAGAAATTTCTGTGGTCAGACCTATAGTGAGACCGTCCTAAAATTTAACAATCCACTAATCCGACGTTCCTACAGAGACGAGAGTTTTGTGCTTTTTGCTTGACTTGCGTATAATGCTCAAAATTGAGTGACATCTTCGTATTACTTTGGTGTCCGCATGAATTGCGCTATATATGCTATCGATGCGTCGGGCCATATGTAATATGGGCTTGAGAAGTTTTGAACTTTCACGGCCCATGTATTCCTATAGTTATTATGTGTTCGATTCCAATTTCTTTTGCAGAAAATTACTCGACATACAACTACTATAGTATGTATAGTATATAACATCATGATCCAGCCCGTGCTTAATATAAATGAATGCCATTAAACCACCAAAGACACTAACATGTAATTTCAAAGCGATGATTAGTTATGTTTTAGAAGCGTCATTTAGTGTTTTGCCAACTCCCCTCCCAACCACTCCAAAACAGAGGTCTCGTAGATTTTCATCCTTAATCCGTATTAGACTCTTATTCAAGTCCCCGATGTATATAATACAGTGAAATACAGTATTACAGTATAACATTAGGGGTGTATATCGGACCGTCGGACTACTGAACTGTCGGAAATTCGGGTTGTCGGATTATAGCTACGCTTTCGTAGGTTCTAGTAAACTATTTGATTACCAAGAGTAAGACCTTTGAAAAATCCTTTCTAAGGAATAAAAGTTTAGAATTCATGCACAGAATAATCTACTGAGGAAAGTTCAAATCAACAGAACAGTGGCGGATCCAGAACTTTTATAAGGGGGCTCTGACTGACCTAAAGGAGGGGGGGCGCCCGTTCCAGTCATGCTTCAGTGATTCCCTATATAATCAACCAAATTTTTCCCACAAAAGGGGGGCCTTGGGCCCCCACCCCCCTGGATCCGCCTATGACAGAAGTAACTGTATACGTCTTATAAAGAAAAAAAGTGAATATATACTATAAGCACACAGGCCTACATATATATATAAAACCTTTAAGTTTTTCAGCAAGAACTGCACCCAGGAATAAAATATTTTACAAGCCTTACTTTTCGAAATATTAAAGCGCCGTCCCAAATAACCAAATATCAAATTAAGTGTTAACCTCATCAGTACGATCGAGCAACAGCTGATCTGCAATATCGTAGTTGAAAATTAAATTTGTGTAGTAATTCCACTAAAGTTAAGAAAACTTAGTTACATAAGTATACAATAAGGCGTCACTGCCATTTATAATATTTCTTAAACGGATGACGAGGTCCCCTCCCCCCCCCCTTATTTAATTTTGAACTCCTTACTCCTCTGTTAACAATATTTTTGTCTGAGTTAATATTGTCGGAATGTCTGTCCATTTTGCAGCATAAAGATACTATAGAAGTAGTCATGAATGAAAAAAGTTCGTCTCTTCATACTGGGTTGATTTGCTTGCAATTATAACTACATGTAGCCTCGGGGTTGGTTATTAGCTTCATTTATGGTTAATTCAGACATTTTGCCGCTTCCACTACAAAAGTTTTGGGCACGCGCCCTCCCCCCTCAAAACCCTGGATCCGCATCTGATGTCGCGGTGGATCTTCTATACAAAAAGAGACAGATGCACTGTAGTCATCGGATTAATTTTTATAGATTAATTTAAGTTTTTAACAGTCGTTTTACAACGTGTAAACATTCGTCGGCCAGTGTTATTTTACTTTCATAAAAAGTTTTATTTAAAAAAAACGGATTGTGTGCAGTGGCGCATCATCCAAAGAAAAAAAAAAAAAATGTCCGGACCATACAAAACCTGTTTATGCACAGTTTTTATTATGTTTATACAGCTTTGATCCACTCAGGTTTGTTGGCTCGTCTGAAGGCATCACATAAGACGTATATGGAATCAAATGAGGGCAGTCATTGTGCAACTCGTTGTGTAATTCGCATATTGATTTTTTCCACACCCGAAGTTTTTTACGATTATTTGTACAACTATTAACTGCACAAGAAATGCTTCCATGTTTTTTATAACTTTCGGCAGCATCCATAGTAAAATAAATCAGAAAATGAAAGAAATACAAAATGAAATGTAAACAGAAAATCGATCGAAAATGTTTTGATCAATACACGTGCGTTATTTTTCACGGTTGTAATGGCGGATCGGTCACGTGAGAGGTTAATGGATGCGCCCATGTTTTCTAGGTCAATTACAGATAAACCCGTCTATATCAACAACAAAAATGAAAGCACTAATTAACGTTCTTAGTTAGTAATTACAAGCTTCAACCAATTACAAGTATGTTTCTCGTTTGTCGTTTTTTATATAGATTAGACCTTTGGTTTTCCTTTTTTTAAATTTTTTTGCACTAGTCAATTTGGGGCCGTTTATAGCTTGCTGTTCGGTGTGAGCCAATGCTCCATGTTGAAGGCCGTACTTTAACACCAGACTCAAGCTAGCGACCAATTCCAGCGACCAATCAAGCTAGCGACCAATTCTATCGAC